>CM033624.1:31485683-31666004 GCA_019453435.1 Rhinogobius similis | reverse complement strand
CCTATAATAGCAGGAAAATTCTCAGATAAGTGACGTCTAAAATCCGAAAAAATGCCACTGGTCGAGGGAATTCAGCAGGAAGTGTTTTTGATAGTCGGCGCGGAGAGGATTTTCTAACCAGCAGTCTTCAAACAAGCACGAATGAAGCTAAATGCAGCGCCAGGTATGTTTTTGATGACAGAACATTGTAGAACATGATTAAACACTCAAAAAAGTAACTGTAGCAGAATATGTTCACAGTCTTTAAACATTTACACTGTTAGCTACAATGCTATTAACATCCCATTACTTTGCTTTTACTGTGCAGTAAAGTGCTACCAGAGCGTTTTCACACAAATGTCCCAATAAAAAAGCACCACTATGTATTACGGCTTACCCTTTGTTACAGTGCGCTGCTGTGACGACCCAGTATTTGGTTATGAGCGAGCCGCCGCAGAAGTGCTGGCGTAACCGCGTCTGAATAGAAACTACATACTTTATGGAATGTGGAACAGGGGCATATCCTCCAATGATTCGGATTTCGTCTGCCGTGTCCTGACGGTTCTGACCTACAAAACAAAACAGGATTAGTTGCATTAACACACTTTCCGAGCTGCTATGTTTACATGGTTTCAATGCGGCAGCAAAACTATTGTATTCCAAAGAAGTAAGACGTGTTCACACTTGGTTTAGTCCAGATGTAGACCTGGTTTGGTCCTGTTCTAGTCCTTGTTTAGACCTGATTCAGTCATGGTTTGATTACGGTTTTAGTACCTGTTTATTTTCAGTGTTGTTGTGTTGTTGCGTTGACACTTATTATTTGTTATTCTGCTATTCTGAATGTTGTGAAATGGACTTGGTTTGCTCCTGTCCTAGTTCTTATTTCGTCCTGTTCCAGTTCTTGTTTCGTCCTGGTTTAGTTTCGAGTTTAGTCCTGGTTTAGTCACAGTTTTGATGTGTTGAAAGTGCATCCTAAATCGGTTTTTGGTTCATATTAAAGATTAATTCACTCTCCTGGTCCTGGTTTGGTCCTGGTTTGAGCTCAGTTTAGTCCTGATGTAGACTTGGTTTGGTTCTGTTCTAGTCCTGGCTAAGTCTTGATCTTGTCCTGATTTAGCCCAGGTTTAGTTACAGGTTTAGTCCCACTTTATTTTCAATGCTGTGGTGTATAAAGGTAAGGTGCATTCACACTTGTTTTGTCCTACATTTTAGTCCTGATATGGACTTAGTTTGCTCCTGTTCTAGTTTGTATAGTCCTGATCTAGTCCAGATTTAGTTTCTGGTTTATTCCTAGCTTTGTCCCAATTTTGATGTGTTGAATGTGCCATTGTGAACGATTACATCTTGTTCTTGTCCTGATTTAGTTCAGGTTTAGTTACAGTTTTAGTCCCACTTTATTTTCAATGTTGTTGTGTATAAAGGTGCGTTCACACTTGTTTTGTCCTACATTTTAGTCCTGATATGGACTTAGTTTGCTCCTGTTCTAGTTTTTGGTTAGCCCTGATCTAGTCCAGGTTTAGTTTCGGGTTTAGTCCTGTTTTAGTCAAAATGTGTACATGTTGAATGTGCAGTAAATTAGTGACTCTTTGGTTCATGTTAAAGATTAATTCACTCTCCTGGTCCTGGTTTGGTCCTAGTGTAGACTTGGTTTGGTTCTGTTCGAGTCCTGGTTAAGTCCCGTTCTTGTCCAGATTTAGTCAGGGTTTAGTTACGAGTTTAGTCCCAGTTTCAAGGTTCTTATGATGTGTAAAAGTGTGTTCACATTTCCTGTTATTTGGTCCTAAATTGAGCCCATTTTAGTCTTGATATGGACTTGTACTGCCCCTTGTTTAGTCCCGATCTAGTCTAGGTTTAGTTTTGGATTTTGTCCTGGTTTAGTAATATTTTTTATGTGTTGAACCTGCACCCTAAATCACTTACTCCTAGGTTCATATTAGAGATTAATTCACTGTCCTGTTCCTTGGTTTGGTCCTGGTTTGGTCCTGGTTTGAGCCCGGTTTAGTCCTGATGTAGACTTGGTTTGGTCCTGTTCTAGTCCTGGTTTACTTCAGATATTAGATGTCAACTTAAACTGATTCAAAGAAAAGGAATTGTGAGTTTGTTGGAATAAAAATTGGGACTAAACCACAAATCAAACCTGGACCAGATCATGACTAAGGTTCACTCTTGACCTGGTTTGATTCTGTTCTAGTCCTGGTTTAGTTCTGAGCTTAGTTTTGGATTAAGTCCTGGTTTAGTCACAGTTTTAATGTGGTAAATGTGTTAAAGTAGGACCAAACCACATGTTAATCAGGACTAAACCAGGACAAATGTCAACGTAGGCTAAATTTACACAGTGCATGTTGTTAAGTGCAGAGATTTGATCAAATTTCATGCTGTCCGTTCTATTATGACATCTAAATGGCCAAAATAATATTAAATGTCAGTGAAAGCCTCGGGCCTGAAACAAGCTAAAATGAGCAGAAATAGTATGAGGAAAACAGAAACTCTATACAACAATCTGTGCATGAACTGGGTGTGTGTGTGCGTCATAAAACGTCCAAAATATTGTGTAAGAGTAAATAACTAAAGTCAAGAGCTCTTCATATGATTCAGCTTTATCACAAAAAGTAATGTAAAAGTGTTAAATGTTCTGCTCTGGTTCTGATTTAGTTCCAGTTTTGACGAGGTCTCGATGCAGGTGTTGGTTTGGTCTTGATATAGTCCTGGTTTAGGCCTGGTCCAGTCCTGGTTTAGTCCTGGTTTAGTCTAATTTTTGCCCTGGTTTAGTTGGAGGTTTAGTCGCAGTTTTGATGTGAACTGTGTAGTTTAACCCTCCCACTATCTTCAGGTCCATTTGACTCCATCTAGATTTTAAATTTTTTATTTCATCGCTATGAAACTTTCATGGCTGGTCCAAAACATCACCTAATGTACAATTTATGCACATTTAAAAAATAAAATAAGTATGTTTTCCTGATATAAAAATGTATATTGCTGTTTGAGCAAATGTGCATTGCTCAATCGAAGCGAGTTCGAGGGTTAAACACAGCCTTCACACTTGGCCTGCTTTGGTCCTGGTTTGATCCTACTTTAGACCTGCTTTAGGCTTGGTTTGGTTCTGTTCTTGTCCTTGTTTAGTCTTAGTTTAGTCCTGAGCTAGTCCAGGTTTAGTCTATGTAGTGCATGTGCAAGTTTACAGCTAAGTTTAAATTTAAAGTTAAGGTTAAACAAGTCTGAGTTTGGCCCTGGTTTGATCCAGGTTTAGCTTTGATGAAGATATGGTTTGGTCTTGATCTAATCCTGGTTTAATCCTAGTCTAGTCCTGGTCTAGTCCAGGTTTTTCCCCCCAAAAATGTGATGTGTGCAAGAGTAAACATTATCGTGACACTTGTCCTGATTTGGTCCAGGTTTTATCCCAGTTTAATTCCAGTGTAGACTTGTTTTTTTTACTTGTTCAGTCCTGACTTGGTTTATTCTTGCCTTAGTCCAAGTTGGCCTAGTCCTGGTCTAGAATAGGTTTAGTTCCAGCTTGATCCCAATTTTGATGTGATGTGAGTACAAGCAGAATTTGAAATATTAATTATATTCAACACGGAAATGTAGTTATAGCTTTAAATTTGTGAAGGTTTAGACTTATATTATATTGAGTTTTTTCTTGTTGTGAGTTACTTAATCGGATGAAAATCTTAACAATTTCACAGAGTTTATCAGAAAATGCTCAAAACTCACTTGCATTTCATTGATTTTTACACCTTTTTTCTTTGTTTCTTGTGTTGTAAAGCATCTTTGAGCGTCCGAAAAATATAAGTTTGACGTACAAGTGTAAACACAATTGTCACACACTTTTACTGGTTTTGTTCTCGTTTGATTCCTGATGTAGACTTGGTTTGGTCTGGTTCTAGTCCTGGTTACAATTTTAGTAAATATAAAAGTAAAATGAGTGTAAATGAGTGTTTTTGATCAGTGACTTCAGAGCTTTCTCAGATGTCCACAGGATGTAAAGAAAATCTCTCCTTTAACATTTTATCTTTACATAGGGTACAAAGAGGGGTGTTGGCCACAATCACTTATTGTCTTTTCATTGTTGCGCTCCATGTTTTGTTTTTCGACGGTCTCATGTTGTTAATGTGACCAAGCACTTTGAGAAAATACTGAAGTTGTAGGTTTTTTCGTGACAGCTAGTGTTAGGAAATCAAACTTTGAGCAACATTTTCCTCCAGGATCCTAAACTGTACAATCATTTTAAGACACGAAACTAAAAAATTGAAACGCACAAACACAGCATCAAAATTTGGATTTATTTGGGACTAAACCTGGACTTGATGAGGATTGAACCAGGTCTAGAACAGGACCAAACAAAGTAAACATTAGGGCTAAACCAGGACAAGAACAAGACCTAAACCAAGACTACATCGGGACTAAACGAGGACAAGAACAGGGGTAAACCAGGTAAACATCAGGACTAAACCAGGACTGGAACCAAATTAAACCAAGTAAACATCAGGACTAAACCAGGACTGGAACAGGACCAAACCAAGTCTACATCAGGACCAAACCAGGGCAAGATCAAGACCAAACCAAGTCAACATCAGGACTAAACCAGGACTGGAACCAAATTAAACCAAGTAAACATCAGGACTAAACCAGGACTAGAACAGGACCAAACCAAGTCTACATCAGGACCAAACCAGGGCAAGATCAAGACCAAACCAAGTCGACATCAGGACTAAACCAGGACTAGAACAGGACTAAACCAAGTGGACATCAGGACTAGAACAGGACTAAACCAAGTGGACATCAGGACTAGAACAGGACTAAACCAAGTGGACATCAGGACTAAACCAGGACTAGAACAGGACTAAACCAAGTGGACATCAGGACAAGAACAGGACTAAACCAAGCGGACATCAGGACAAGAACAGGACTAAACCAAGTAAACATCGAGACTAAATCAGGACTAGAATTGGACCAAACCAAGTCTTAAACCAAGTGGACATCAGGACCAAACCAGGACAAGAACAGGACCAAACCAAGTCCACATAAAAACTAAACCAGGACAAGAACAAGAACTAAACCAGGGCTCAAACCAGGACCAAATCAGGACAAGCGCAAACGCAACCTTACACTATTGCACCAACTACACAAATACGTCGTCACATTTTTTCATCTGGACCTGATTTCGATTCAAAATTCAGAAACATACATATTTTAAACGACGGGTTTGTACGTTTCAATATATTTAACAAACCGAACATTGACCTAAAAACAGCAAGTACTCATTTTTCACGCACTAAAACAATCGATAATCCTCCTTGAACTTGCGACAACATTAAGTGATTATGTGTCGCTCCAGGTCGAGGGGTCTTAACTGAGCTTTAATCACAACGGCTTTTGTCGCGGGCTCACGTGTCCGGTCCATTCACACTTATATATGTCAAGAGCCTCTAGCTACAAGATAAGCAAATTTACTTACAGTTCACGGCCAAGATCCCCAGGAAAATACATAGTGATAAATAAAGCAGGTCCATAGTCATGAGGAAGAGTTAGTGAGACTGGGAGCCACCTGTGAGTTTTTTTGTCTAATCCACACACGACATCACACCTCCATTCTCAGGTTTCTTAGTTCCTATTTCAGTTTCCATGGCCGCCTTCTAGTCCATAATTGAAGCTCGGTCTCCGACATGAACTCGAGTCTCACCTTGTAAATGACCCACTGGAGCTTCGATGGACCTTCTAATGGTTTGAATAATCGCTTTAGTTAATTATCGACACCTAAAAGGGAAAGGAGAATTATGTTTTGCAGCGCCTCCTAATGTTAAGATCATGCATACACTACTCTCGTGCCTATATTTGTGCCCCTTTTTTGCAATTTTCTTAATTTTTTTTGTTCAAACCATATGACTTTTGATATAAATAAACTGTTTTTCCACAAATTCATTGATCTCTAACTCAAAATGCAATACATTTTACACCTGAAACCAAAATAAAGTAAATTTAAGTCAATTGGACAAAGTGTGTTTTTGGTTTTGAGGATGAGCTTGAGCTACTCCTGGTTTTGGACTGTTTTTTGTTGTTTTGATTTGTTTGATTATTTACTTGTTTGTCTAATTGGCCAAAATAATAAATAAATAAATAAACCTTTCTGATATGAGGTATGTATTGAGCTTCTGCCTGCTCCAGCTTTTGGACTGTTTTGTAGTTGTTTTGATGTGTTTGAATGTTTAGTTGGAAGGTTTACTTGTTTGTCAAATTGACCAATACAATATATTCATCAATACATACTGTAAATTAATAAATAAATAAGCTTCTATGATACAAGGCAAAAGTATTCACTCCATAGAGATGTTGTTGTTGTTTTTTTTGTTGTTTTTTCATTCTTCAAGATTTAATTCCATGGTACCTATTGTCTGGAACGTCCCACAGTATGGCATTTAAAGTGCCCATGACAGGTTGAGCTACGCATTTCACAAAAATGTAGTTTAGATAAATATATTTCACATTTTCCCAAGATACTTTACAAATTGTATCCCGGTTTAGCAATTTTTAGGCTTTTAACTTCACTTCCTGGTTGTAAATGATGACATCACACTAGGAAATTACCATAGCTACATCCTGTAAACTGGGCCAAAACTCACCCAGTGTCGCAGATTTTTAACATTTTTACACATAAAAATAGATGTGAACACCTTTTTTTTGTTGAATTAATGTATAAAGGGTAAAAAAAAGTAGTTTATTTTGTGTAAATTATGCATAACCTTTGTGTCCATAGTGTGGTGTCATGTATTTCTTTACTTCCTGTAACTTTCCACAGATTTTTCAACTTTTCTCCACAAACGGCTACTTGATTGGTGTAAAACTATAATTTTAATTTATAACAAGTATTAATACACCAATCAAAGCCAAAATTAGAAAATCGTGAAAACCTGTCATACGCACTTTAAGTGACCAATCTCCATGGAGACAAGCAGATGACGCCACCAGGCGAAGTTACAGGTCAGATCAGTAAAGAGGCGAGTTCGCTCACAATAAGAATGCATGTTTTTCAAAGCACATCTTACAGACACCTTTGACTGAATAAATGTCACATGGACACATTTAATGCCACACCGGGGAACATTACAGGCAAAAGGTGCACTTTGTAACTTTACTGGTGCTGTCTTCACTTGCTTGTTTCATAATGAACCTCTAAATGAAATCATAAAATATTAAGAGATTGTTGGATGATATTGTTGCGGCTGTATTTGACACGCTTGACTTCTCAGTGTCAGGTGACAGAGTTTAGACCAGGTCAGCACCTCTGCTCCTTCACAGGGAGTTTCTGCGAAGTTATTTAAGATGGAGATTTGAGAGTCAAAGCTTCTAAACTGAATTTATGCTTTGTCTGTTTCTTTCCTTCTGCGATTACACTTTAACTTCAAGGGTCTTCAGGTGGGAGCTCCGTTCAGACACTGTGTTTGTCCTCATGACGCTCTCAGAATGCTGTCATCTCTTCTGAGGCTCCTCTCTGTTCTCACGTTCCCTCGTCTCCACCTGAAAAAACAAAAGACAAAAGACAAAAGCACATATGGATCAATATCAGAGATGGGAGTAAGTCACCTGTGTTCAAGTCTGACGTCACCAGGTCATCAGGGGCAAGTAAGTCTAGTCAAGTCATAGCTCTTCGTCAAATCATTTAAAAATAAATACATTTGAAGATCGTTTGTCAAACTGTGGGTCTTTTATTGCGTATTTGAAGATAATTAAATGATAGCCCCACAGACAGCTGATGTGTTGTTGAATTTAACAATAGAAACAAGTAAATATTTAAACAAATTCATTTGCAACAAGCCGTGTTGGCCAAGTGACTTTGAAATTGTAATACATTATTTATTACTATTTACAGTGCTAAAAATCTAATATATTTGAATTACAATATTACTGTCCTAAAAATGTAACTAAGTTACACTACTCGCATTCCTTTTGAGTTAGGCCTACTTTGGCAGTTTCTTCTTAATATTGTAATTTACAATGTATTTTCCAGGATCTCATTGTCTCCTGCCTTTTATCAAACTGTCCATGTTTCATCTGGTTAAGATCATTTAGGTTTCAAAGCACCTGTAAATATTACTTTAAACTCTCCCCCTTTTGAACCCTCACCCACAGTTTGATTAAAAGTGGTTTGGGGTCACTGACAAGCAAAATAAAAAATACATATACCGTAGAATTTTTTTCTTGACCTCACTGTTAAGTAACTCGTTGATAATCTCTGCAAAGATCAACAGCTCCTGATACAATTACAGCGGCCTGGTGCACGTTTATGAAGAACACCAACATTGGACACATCGTTTAGGACATTTTGGAGTTACTTAGGCTCAGACAGAGGTTTAGCTCCGTGTTCTCTCTTCTCGTCGCTGCGCAAAGAGCCAGAACACATGTGCTTTTGTGATATGAGAGAGAGAGAGAGTATAAGGCGTGGACTGACACGGAGCCATGAGGCGCTCAGGTAGGAATTTGTCCAGAATCTGAGCGGGACTGTGGGGATGTGGACAGGGAGCGCACGTAAAAGGCGCTGTGAGGAGCGGAAGAGCTCTAAGGCGGCTTTGAATGACGAGCCGTTCAGAGCGCACCAGCCCCCTGGAGAAGCCCCGTACTTGGCACCAGCGCTGCTCAGATGCTCAGATGGAGAAGCCCCGGTCCTAATGGAGAAGCCCCAGTCCTGCTCCAGTGAAACGTTTGTGGCCAACAGCATAGATAATAATACAATTACTCGAGTTACTCAGATTGTAACGCCTAGTATATTGTCACATTTGGTTGGTTTAGTGCAGGGGTGGGCAATTATTTTGACGCAAGGGCCACATTGGATTTTTACACTTACCTGGGGGCCGGACCATTTTACACACATACTACTACGCATAGACTTAATGCCTAAAATATACAAAAAATTACAACAGAATAGCAAAAATCATTACCTTTATTTAGTGGGAACAGTGCGGTGGCTCACTCCTTTTATCCAGTGCATCAAAGTTTGGTGTTATTCTAGTGGTGGCTGTTCTCAAAACTGATTTTTAATGAACAAGCAGCTGCTCAGGAAACTATAAAATGACAAATGCACCACACCTAACTCATACAATTTTTAATTGAATGCTTTGCGGGCCGGATCAAAATGCCAAAAGGGCCGCATGTGGCCCCCGGGCCTTAGTTTGCCCCCCTCTGGTTTAGTGCGTGTTAAAAAACAATTTACATTTTTAGGAAAATAAAT
Organism: Rhinogobius similis; assembly: GCA_019453435.1. Taxonomy (NCBI): domain Eukaryota; kingdom Metazoa; phylum Chordata; class Actinopteri; order Gobiiformes; family Gobiidae; genus Rhinogobius; species Rhinogobius similis. The sequence goes on along the minus strand of CM033624.1, from coordinate 31,656,805 downwards.
GATAAAACAATTCATATCAAGTAGTTTGGCTCAAGTCAAAGTCAAGTCTCAAGTCAAAGAGAGCAAGTCTCAAGTCATTTGGGATAATTGATAAGTAAGTCTCAAGTCCTGAAAATGGCCACTCGTCTGACTCGAGTCAAGTCATGTGACTCGAGTCTCCCATCTCTGATCAATATCCACTTACAGTGTAAGTATGAATCAAATGTGAGCTTACACTTAACAAACAAACAATCCCACATACTGTTTGATCACAATTTTTGTGACCGGGTTTGACTCCTGCTTGGAACATCTTGAGTGTTGCTGGGGTTTTTTTACCCAGCATGCCATGGTCTTCAGAGCTGCACTTGTTGAACTGATTGTGTTAGAAATAAATAAATAGAACTTTAAACTTAGAGCTCCAACAGTTCATTATCTCCTGTGTATACGATGGGAAGTGAATACGCCACACACCTTTAAATCCGTGGATTTCAGGTTCAAGACAAAACTCTGGCACTTTGAAACTTTCACAATGCGCAGTCAGTAGTTTTATTTATTTTTCTTAATTTAAAAAAGACATGAAAGTGGCTTTAAAAGTAAATTTTATAAACAAGAAACATTTTAATAAATGCCATTTAACACAGAAAATTAAACTCCCTCCACATTCTGAGCTCTGCTTCAAACCACGTTTTTACTGACAGAGGATTGGCTGTTTGAGCTCTCAGTTAAAAAGCACCAATGGCATCGTGGATGATTTGAAATAATTTAATCTCTCTTTAAAGTATATTAATTCCAGCTTTAACGCAAATGTTTGCCTTTTGACGTTCGTCATTTTATTTCAATGTCACAAAATTTTGAAACATCAAGTCATACATTTTTATGTCATTGAGTGAGTACAACGACTAAATTATTTTTACTTTGTATGAAAACAAGATGAATATTCCTAATACAATACATTTACACAAATCCTATAATTGTGTGGCATAGGCACACAAGACAGACATAAATATGAATAGTATTTTTTAATTGATAGTAACAAATCTACAATGGCTCACTGTAGCTGTTGTTTTCAAATGTATTTTGAATGTAAATTTAAATTGTATCCATGGGTTTCAGAGAGATGAAAAGTGAGTCCTGTTGCATAAAAAGCAAAATATTGTACTTTTGAACAGTGAAAAGTCATTCATTCATTCATTCTCTACCGCTTGCTCCTGTTAGGGCTCGTGTGTGACTGGAGCCTGTCCCAGTGACTTTGGGCATTAGGGCATTAGTGCATTAGAGCCAACTCGTCGCAGAGTTAACACTGTGAAAAGTCATGTCACCAGTAATAGTCAACTGAAAGCCACAAATAATGCAACAAGATTGATTTCTTTTGTCTGTTTCAGATAAGTGACCATTTTCCGGTCAGTCTTGGGCTGTTCCTTCCAGGGCAGTGATGGGCGGAGTCTGTAGTTGCGTAACACCCAGTATCAAATGAACCAGGAGTGAAATTCCAGGATACACAATATTAATCCGAGTGAAATTAAATATTGAATTGTTAGAGAGGAGCAGTTTGTCTTGTCTTACAGTGTTTGGGTTGATCTTGACCTTATCAGTTTAATATCAGGAACAGCCCTGTGACTCGGCACGCTGCATCACTTTCCATTTCCATCACTTTATCCGCCGTCTTAGATTACAAATGTCCTGTACATCCTCGGGAATAAAGGAATATGGGATGAGCATTGTTTTACTGACACGGAAAGAAAATGAAGTTGTTGTTCATTAAATTAAATGCATTAAAATGACCAGATCTGGTTGATCTGAATACTGCAGCAGTGATGTGTAAAGGTTTCAATCATAAGCTCCCACTCTGTATTCAGGGGAGGTTTAAACCCAGAGAGACTCGATATCATTTGAGAGGAACTGGTTTTTATCAAAATAATATGGCCAGGACCAACACCAAAGGGAGATGTATCTCAATTAGAGGAGTAAACCTTTGGAATAATCTAGATAATACTCTAAAAGGATCTACATCATTAAAGCCATTTAAAAAAAGTATAAAACTAATGTGATAGACAGTTATAGAGCATTAGAGTGATTTATGTATGTGCTATAATTATATGAGTAGAATTTATGGAAGGGTAAGGTACTTTATTTCACAACTGAGAGTTTAGTTTTTTGAGAGGTCTCACCATGGAATGTTTTTCAAATGTCTTTTTTTATGTTTTCCAAGTTTCAGAGTTTCCAAGTGTTCCAACTTTCCAATGTTTTCCAATGATTTCCAATTCTTTTCAGTCATAAAAAGTTTAGATTATTTTCACTAAATCGCAGTCATTCATTGCACAGCATCTAGCAACCTACGTAGGATCTAAAATGAAGACTTATCCAGATTAACTAAAATATGATTAGCATTTTAGGAAGGTTATGCAAGTGATAATATGAATATGTTAGTATAAGTAATGATATGTAGAGTAATACAAATGTGAGTTAATCGATTTGTGTTAAAGACAACACCTGTTAATTAACTGGTTTTGTAAGAGCGGTTCATACCGAGAGGAATTTTAAAGTTTTTTTTCCCCCCTCATTTCTTGTTTGTCATTTTGCTGTTTTACTTTGATAGTTGTGAGCTGTATTATTCTTGGTTTCTGAGTTTGGACAGAGGGTTAGACTTGAATAAGTGTTGCACTTCAGCCCAAACACTTTCAGTCACTTGTTGTACAGAGAATTTGTCCAGTGATAAATCCTGTAAATCCCAAAACTGAATGACTGAAGAAATAAACTACTACTACTACCACTAGAGGGATACTGCTGGACTCAGATGAAGAAAACAGTCTGAATTTTAAGGTTGAATTTGCTATGGTTTGGAGAGCTTTCTTTTCTTTTCTTTATAGCACTTGTTTGATATCTAGACTGTAACATTCTCAAAGTATTTTTCTCTGATACAAAAGGTGGCGACATACACTTTTCTTGCTGTCCGCCAATAAATTAAAAAAATAAGTAGAATTTTCTGCTCATACATTAATGTGTGCCCCACAAGCTCTCGTTCAGTTCAATTAAGATTGTCCAGGTTGAAGGTTAAAGTGCACATGACATCCATGACTACACATTTACCTGAAACATCGTGAACTAATTAAGATTTTACTAAACATTTTGTCCATTTGTCCCCAGTTTGACAGTTTTTGTAAAGTTTGTAATGTTGCTTCCTGTTTAAACATGAGCAGCAGATGTGACAGAGGTAATTCCTCAACTGTTACCTAGCAACCAGACTGTAAACAAGGGCCAAAAAAAAAAAAATCCACATAAATTACACAATAGTTAGAAACTGACAACAAATAATACCTGATAACATCTTTATTTTGTTGAATGATTGTTTAAACTGTCAGAAAAATGTGCTGCTTGCTGTAAATTCTCCCTGTATTTTAAATTATACGTATAGAAGGTCAGGATGAATTTGCTCTTTTTGTGTCGTGTCATGTTTTGTTCAAAACATGTAAGTAAAGCAAGTAGTGAACGTAAAAGTATTCTGTGGGTCTAACGTTATGGGCGCCCAAAGGCAAGTGTCAGATGCCTCTCCATAGACCATACACTACAATGAGAGAATATTGAAACAAAACACTTATATGTATCATAACTATTCCAGGAAGATTAGGAGCAACGCCCTGCCTTTGTTTACAAAGCGCAAACTAATATATATTATAAAACTGTTAATCACTCAGTTAATTAATCATAAAGGTACGATGTTTGTTTGTCCATTTCAGGAAAACATCTGGTAAATATCTGGGAGTAATTACATACTATGGAGGTTGGGACTGAACACCATAAAGAAAGACGTCAATAGAGATACATTAGCCAAAGCAGTTATAAAGTAAACAGAAGCACAATGGAACAACCCGATAAGCCGCTGGGTCTCATGTACAGTCCATACATGTATCACACTAGTGTCAGAATACTTTTGAATTAATGCTAGGTTTAGTATTTAGCATTTAAACCCCTCCATTGGTTTAACATAACTGAAAATACTAATGTGGTGTGACGACACGATCCTCAGCTCTATCGATAATGATTAATCATAAACAAAAATGGCTCGTCTTCAAAAATAGACAGTATTTTCAGTCAGGTTAACAGCTCAACGTTGATGTGACACGTTTAAAGTAAAATCAGTTCCAGGATCAGGTGCTGTACTCTGGAGAGCAGCATCGAGACACACCTTTTCTCTCAGTCCCATGGTGAAGGAGGATAAACTGGGTTTGCAAACTCATAATACACAGGAACACGGCAGCATTGTCTGTTGTAGGTCAGTTTTTGTTGCTGTGTGAAATGGTCACAGCACAAAACTGGACGAATAGAACATTTTAACAAAAGATTTGCTTCCAGATACAGTTACACTATAAAAGGGAAGAGTTAAACTTTGGCCTCGCCATTTGCAGAAGATTTTTGTGTTTCGTATCCAGGTAAGCGTGTTTCATTAATTTGTTTAACACCATTTTATTCTACAATATGTTTGGTGAATTATTATGAATTTATGAACACACATGTGGTCAAATGTATGGTTCATTGTAAGGCAAAAGTCTATACTCCCCATAGTTTAGTCTTAGTCAGAATTCTGTTTAACTGTCAAAATTAAAATGATTTGACCTGGTTTAGGGTTAATATCTCTGTAATTATTGGGTCAAACACATGAAACAAAAACTGCCATTAAGTTCAAAGTATCCTCTGTCAATGAAAATTAACAAATGTAATGAGTTCCTTTTCTATAGCACGAAAAGTGAAGATATTGTTGTCACTTGAAAGGACTTGATGTTGTAAGATTAATTTAACAAAGAATTACCAGGTTCAACCCTTTGTGGATTTTCCTTTCCTTTCCTTCATAAACATAAATGTGTACGTTGTCACACACAAAAAAAAATCCTATTAACATCAATTATTCCCAGTTTGAACAATGCAAGTACAAATAATCCATGTACAGTACGTAAACTTTTGTGCAGCTCAGAAGACATGACAGCGTGAGATTATTTATGATGAGAATTTTTGTTCTTTTATCATTTCAGGACAATAAGTTTCTGTAAAGAGCAGCGATTAAATGGCTTCCCTAAAGGCATGTTTCATTCTTATCCTTTTGGCCTTTGCTGTATCAGGTATGTTCTTTACTTATGTTGAATCTATGTCTTCATGTTCTCACAATACAAGACATTTAGCCTTCAATAGAGGATTTAAACCACAATTAAAGCCGCGCTGTGTAACTTTTCTGCGCCGCTGTCGTCCGCTAACCTTCTTGTCTCCATGAAGATGCCTTGATATGTTTCCCAAAGAGTTATATCTTGTATTTATTCAGTTACAAGTTTTATTTTTCTAATTCATACCTTGAAAAACTTGCATTCTTTCCTCAAGTGGTGTCGCCTCTCCACAGATCTGGCCTGGTGGTGTAAACTGCTTGTTTCTGTGAAGATAGATAGGTTTAATGTTGTGCTACGGAACATCACAAGCAAAGAAAGATGTTTGTGTAGTCTCTCAGTTGTCAGAAGGAGAAAATTCTGTCAACTGGACACTAACTCGTAAAACTTTTGTCCAATTGACAGATTTTATTTCAAGAACATGACTGAGACAAGCAGGTGGCAAACGGTCCACCAGAAAAGTTACATAAGCCACGTTTCGACTGGCCCTGGTTCGCCAAACCCGTTCGCTTTGTTTTGTTTTCTTGATGAATAAAATCTAAATGAATTATATCTTTTCTTCAGAAGGCTGATCTCACTGATTCACAAAAAGATTCCAAGTTTGTGGCACTGTGAGACGCGGCTAAAACTAGACAAACAACTTCTGTTTTATCGTCAGCTTTTTCTGCATTTATTTCACTTCTTTGCACAGCGTTTTCACCTCTCTTTACGTAATGCGTTGTTGGATTATGTCAGACGCACTACGCACTGGAACTATAATATTCTCAGTCTTGACGCGAGTGCGCTAGCTCTGTTTGTCAGCACAGCAAATAAAGTTACCGTCACTATAAATGCGGCGGTTTGTCACAAGATAAAGTCAGCGTTCGGAGAGGATTTTAAAAAAAAAAACTGTGATTTTTGCCATTTCGTTCTCACCCGAGTCTGCGTTCTCTCTTGTCCAATCATCTCGCACTAAAGCGTTCCAGGAGCCAATGGGGAGCCAGCAACGTCTGTGAGCCAGTACCACTTAAACAGACCGGCGCGGTTCACTTCTAGACACTTTTAGACTGTCCCGATGTGCTCCAAAGTGAACCAATGGAAACAAGGCTATAATGCACCTTTACAAAGAACTATCTAGAGCAATGTTTTTCAACCTTTTTTGAGTTGTGGCACGCGTTTTGGCTTTAAAAGCTACCACGGCACGCCACCTACTATTATTACTACTACTACAAATCAGACCATTTAGTTAAAAAATATTATATATAACGAGGCAAATAATGTCTGTGGCACTGTCTAGTTCTTTAAATTTGGTAATAGTGATGGTTTTGCGCTGTTTTTTGGGGGAAATTTAGCTCAGAACACTCCAAAGAAGTCTATAAGTTCAATCTGTTAACTCAAACTGGACATTTTCTCAAGGCACACCTGACAAAACCTCAAGGCACACTAGTGTTCGCCGGCACACTGGTTGAAAATCAAGGATCTAGGGATATAATTACAAAAATATGTGTATTGAAGAACATAAAACTTCATGAATCGTTTTCTTTGTGCAGATGTCGTTGCGCAGAGGATTATTGGAGGCATCGTGGTAAAACCGTACACACACAAGTACCAGGGTTCAATCCAGGCCATCGGAGCTGGACTCAGCAGCCCCAAACCTTACTGTGGGTGCACGCTTATAGCTGAACAATGGGCAGTGTCTGCCGCCCACTGCTGGAGACCGTAAGTAACTGGATTGGAAAAATTGTTCTTTTTGGATTTAATGCATAGAAAAAATCCAGATCAAAATATTACTTCATCACTTTTTTTCAGGACCAGTGCAATGATTTTGGTTTTCGGCGAACACAATTTATGGATCACCGAGGGATATGAGCAAATTTTTAATGTTTCAAAAATATACATTCACAATTTCAACTATGTTACTTACAACAATGACATCATGCTATTAAAGGTAAGATACAACTAACTGTTATTGAACATAACTTTAAATGATCTCTCCTTTTCCCAGTCTCTTGATTTGACATAAAATACAAAATATTACAACTGTATCATTCATATTAGAGATGTTTCATTATTCCTCCGTATTTATCCAGCTGCACCACAAGATCTGCAGCATTTTGCCCCCATCTCATGTAAACACTAGATTACAGTCTGACACCAGCAATTTCTGTGTCAATTTTATGGGATTTTCATAAAAGAAAACCATCAAATGCTTAAATGTTGTATTTACGCTTGTTGCAACATTATTTCAGAACCAAAGCAGTATTCCCTTTTCTACATAAACCACACTGAAAATAAAACATGAGCTGCAATTTTAAACAAAATTGCGGAATAAACTTAAGGTTGTTTCTATGAGTCGTTGAAATATGTCAATTTTAAAAAGTGACTATAAAATTTGAAATCAGTTGAATTTTAATTGAATTGTGGTCACGTTGCTTGTTTCCTACATTCACGAATCTTATAAAAGCAATTATACCTGTATTTTCTTTAGTTTTCTTTTAATTAAGTTGAAGTAAAATCAATTCAAGTGGAAAAAAAAGAATTGTTCTGCCATATTGCCCAACCCTAAGCCAATATAGCTAGTATTTAGAGTTGTCATTATCGTTAAAAGAGACATATTATGATTTTTTTTTTTCTGGTACTTGGCAATAAATTATAACATAACATTAAAACATTTTACATTTTATTCACTGTAAATGGCAAAATTGATCAAAAACAGCTTAGTAACAGAAAAGGGACCTTTGACTTCTGATTAAAAATGCATAAATCATAGTGGACTTTCCTCGTATCAAGTAGTAGATTTTCATTTCCTTGATTTTATTGTTGAAAAATGGCGACACAAAATCCCTGAACCTTACGTCTATGACTTTGGTTCTACATTTTAGCAATATAGCGAAATCGGCGGGGATAGGGGGTAGGTGAAAACAGACTGAGCACTCAGGTGTCAAATGCAGGACAACAAAGGATTACTCAAACATGCATGAATCAGGCATCTCAAACTCGCGGCCCGGGGGCGAAATGCGGCCCTCAAGATGATTTCTGGTGGCCCCCGAGACGATTTTTAATTTGGCCCAGATCACTCCGTCAGTTATGATTGGGCCTAATAATACCTGACTTAATTAATATCAACATGAGCTTATTACTAAAATATATAGTTTGAAAATAGTTTGTGACTTATAAGCTAGTATCATTTATAAAATCTAAAATATATAAAAATGTAAAACTTCTGGTAACTAAAAACTCCTACATAAATATTTTGTGGGAAAGGAAAATGTATTTTAATGTGTTTTAGGTCTGTCTCTGTTGATTGAACTCTGATCTAAATACAACTTCGAGTCAACTAAATGATAAAGGAACACCATTATAAAGTTGATTTTGCATAATACGTCGCCCTTAAGCATCCATTACTCTTCCAGCTGAGTGAACCGGCCATAATCAATGCGTACGTGGAGCCCGTGCGCCTGCCTCTGCCCAGCACGCCGCCTCTGTCCAACGACATGTGCACCGTGAGCGGCTGGGGCGTCACTTCACTGTACAACCCGCAGCTCTCGGATGAACTGAGGGCCGTGGATGTCCAAGTCTACCCCAGCTGCCAGTTCTTCTACTGGGGCCGGGTCAACAGCAACATGCTCTGTGCTGGTTATCGCTTCGGAGGGAGAGACTCCTGCCAGGTAAACGATATAAACTGCAACGATTCATCAGAATGATCATGACTAGTTATCGTTATCTGGTGCAGACTCTAAAAGACATGCCAAAAGACGTTTCATAATAATGACAGAGGCATTATTAAAGGCCCTGTACCTGTTTTTATTTACTCTAGTTAAGATAAATTCTCTTTAGATTACACATTGTTTAACAGAAGCAACTTCATGGAAAGATATTGGGTTTGTAATGTATAATCTGTGCGTATTATAAACGCACTTTGTTAGGAAAGAACTAGTGCAGAAGTGTTTACCAGGGTCACCTTTTCTCACCCAATCAGGCACATGGTACACTATGAATCATGGGAAAATAAATGCCTGACTCTATCCCAGACTGTGATTCTCTGTCAGGGTGCAGTTTCAAAAGTGCTAATTGTAAAGAGAGTTAGAGGAACTATATGGAAACAACTGTAGACTATTCCAGACATTCATTTCTAAGTCATGGTGGAATATTGAGTGAAAGTAAGGACTATGTGGGCGGGGCTAACCTGTTCAAAGAAAAACATGTTCCTGCCTCATGGTTCAAAATCAGGTACAGGCCCTTTAAGTCAAAAATGTCAACAAAGCATTAAACTGTTGACTTGATTTGACTTGAATTTGACTATTTAAATAAATAATTGTTAGTCACAGTCCTAATACACTGTAACATTTAACATGAAAAAGTTACATAAATATGTCAACTTATTGCTTTAACTTAATCAAGCAATGTTTGCTGAAGATCTAAAACATACTCTTTTCTTTGGACAAAGATATAACAATTCCATGTTATATTGAACATTTTGTGTTTAAATGTAAAGGTCACTAATGTTTTTATCTATCTTGGACAAAGAAAATTTAAGTATGATTTCTTTGGTTTTATGAATTGAAGTTTATATTTGTATTTTACAGTGTACAGTAAGTCACAAAGGTTTCAGTTTTTAAAAAATAAATGTATTTGACTACTTCTACAACTACTTCAACCATAACTACTGCTGCAAAGGCTCCTACTACTAAAATTATTACTACTTCTGAAACTGCTAATACCACACCTACTAAAAGGCTTCAGTAACACATGTTTTTAATCCTAATTTTGACTAGCTACTAACTACTACTACTAACTACTACTACTACTACTACTACTACTACTACTACTACTACTACTACTACTACTACTACTACTACTATTACTTCTACTAATACTAATACTAAATTATAGTCTGTTTCTATACTTCTGAAAATGCAACTACAACTTACAGTAATTATTATTATTCACAATACACTGTTGCAGTTAAATTGATTTCCTTTGGACACAAAACAATCAGTGTGTGCCGCTCTGATCTTAAAGTCTATATGACAGGCTCTCCAGTTTTTCTAATTATAACTTAGTTTGATGGATAGCACCTGCCGTAAATATTTATAATAGTTTTACATCCGTTTAGTTGCAGTTTGTGAAGAAATTTTGAAATAATAAAAGTTTAAAACTACAAGAAGTAGATTTAAGTTTCAAAACAGAATCCCTCTGTATCATCAAAAGGCAACAAAAACAATTTAAACAGTTAAAAGTCATCATTCAACCGAAATAAAGGTGTAATCTATGTTGATTTTGGCCCTTGTTTTCAAAATGGTTACTAGGTAACAGCTGTAGAATTACCTCTAACTATGTCCCGTCTAAGTCACATTATAAACAACATTACAAATACAAAAAATACAATACAAAAACTATTTTAAATGCAATATTTTTTGTGAAATGTGTAGTCCAACCTGTCATACAGACTTTAATGTCCTTTAATGTTTCCAGGGCGACTCCGGGGGGCCCTTGGTGTGTAATGGATACCTGGAGGGGATCGTGTCCTGGGGCATCAGCTGTGCAAACCCGTATTTCCCTGGAGTCTACACAAGAGTGAGAAACTACGTCAACTGGATCTACTGGCTGATTGCAAATGATGTATAAATTTGCATTCCAATTAGACTACAAACGACACATGTAGCTGCGCGTTTAAAGGCACAATATAGACATGCGTTTTTGTTTGTACAGAACATCTTTTTTAATTGTTCTCCAAGCAGATTGAAAAGCCACGTCTCATTAGTACTCAATTAGTTGCTGCTCTTACGTTTCGAAGCCAAATAAAACTACCTTATGTTGATTATTGTAATTATTGTATTTATGAGATGTAACAAAGTCATAGGATTGCATGTCTACACTGAAATAATATAAACTGTGAATTGTCTCTTCTTAAATAAAACAATACAAGCAGTAAACATGTGGTTTGTTTTGGTAGTTCACAGAAAACACGAGGAATAATGATGAGCAGCAGAGAGGGATTGCATCAGTCATGACACCACTTCACTAAAATTCACGCATCTAGTTTGGACCTCTTTTCTAAGAGCCCCTGGGGGCCCAGAATCTGTCGGAACCAGAGAATGACTTACCCAGATTTCAGTGGCACTAGGGGGCGCCATTGTTTTGGTTTGGTCCAGTCAAAATGGTGATCGCATTAACTGTAAACTTGAACAGATCCTTCTTTATGAAATCTAGTGCATTTATTACTGAAAAAACGTTCTAACAGCAACGTGAATAATGGTCAGCTAAAGACATAAATGAATGTCCTCAAACCTTCTTTGGCGGCCTGACTCTGATCACGTGGCACTTCTGCGCATGCTCTGTAGCAGAAGCTCGTTCATTCTGCGTTTGTAAACAACACTGCTGTGGCGGTGGTAAAGGTGGGCTCAGATCTGCGGCTGGTTCATCTTCAGGGATAGATTATGTCGGTGAAACACGCCCTGAGCCGCGGCCTGGAGCTGGGCCGCTCCTTCTTCCAGCTCGGCCTCCTTAAATCTGGCGGCCGTGTCGCAGCGAAGCTCCGAGCTGAGCGCCTCCGCGGGGCCGCGGGGCCCTCGGTGCGCTGCGCTCAGCCTCAGGCTTTCCTGCCTCATCGGTACCGCTATTACCGCAGCTCTCTGCGGGGCCTGGCCGCGCAGCTCCAGGCCGCAGGCTTCAGGAGGTTTGGCGGCGGCTCTGCGCGGAACAGGGCCGTGTTCCTGGCGTTTGGACTCGGCGTGGGTTTGATCGAGCAGCAGCTGGAGGACGACAGGACGAGCTCCGCCACCTGTCAGGAGATACAGGTGAGGCTAATGCTAAAGCTAACAACACCGCAGATAATCCACTACAGGAGTCTACCTTCATACATATAAACATATACTGACAGGTGACATAACAGGAATCATCTAAGCTCGATCGGAATATTGCACGGTTTAAAGCTGCACAATGTAACTTTTCTGGTGGAGGGTCCGCTCACTCGCTTGTTTTTGCATGCACTTCTTTGCTGTTGTGTTCTTGTGAGTGCAGCTTTGGTCAGATGCCACTAATTGATTGGGGCAGGTCTTATAGTCGTCCATGTTCTTGCTTTGACTGGAATGTTCCGCAGTATGACATTAAACGCCATGGAGATAAGCAAGTGACTCCACCCGGTCAAGTAACAGGTCAGATCTGTGGAGAGGCATAGCCCGCTCTCTGTAAGAATGGATGATCTTAAAGGTATATGTTAGAGCAACAGAATACCTCTCTGAATAAATGTGAGATATATGAGCTTAATGCCATACTGCGGAACAATTCAGGCAATGTAATAACATCTTCATGGAGGCAAGCAGGTATTGGACCCTCCACCAGAAAAGCTGCCTTTAATAAACCATAATGGACAGTGCAATTGATGTTACTAAACTTATTTCTTGCTTAATATTGAGGGAACAACTAGGACTGTCACTAACAATTATTTTAGTACTAGTCAAACGATGATTTCTATTGTATATTTAAACTTTTTAAATGCATTTTCAGCCAAATAAATGTTGAAATATGGTGACTGAAGGCTCCCAAATAGTGTATTATTGATCAAAATCAGCAATAATATATTCTTTTTTGACATTTTGATGTGATAATGCCACAATCTTTGTTATAAAAGGTCTTTTGACATGTGTTTTAGAGTCTGTATAGTTCAGTTTGTTTTGTCAGTTTGTTAGTTGATTATCTATTTTTATAGTTTGTATAACAACCCCTATCCATGTAGCAATGATTGGGTTTTTGATACTTTTATATTTAGGAATATGTTTCAAAGTACTGTATTAGTTTATATTTTATGATAAATTCCTGTAATACTGACCACATTTTATTTAGTTTCTACTATGTTATTTTTCTAGAATATTTCGGATTATGTGATTTAATTCCTTTCCCCCCCACTGTATTTCTCAGGCTGTATTCAGAAAGAAACGATTCCAGTCTGCACTAAAACCTCTCAGCGTCTCCGGGTACAAACTGGATGATTACCTCATTGGAAATCAGATCGGAAAAGGCTCAAACGCGGCGGTGTACGAGGCTGCTGCGCGCTTCGCTCCGCTACATCAGACAAACGCCAAAAAGACTCCTCTGGTGGAACTTAAAGACGAAGAAGAAAAACATGGCGTCCGCTCCATAAACTGCTGCTCTCTGAGAAACTTCCCTTTGGCCATTAAAATGATGTGGAACTTTGGGGTATGTATTGTATATTTATTGTCTCGTAGCTATAATCAAAGTATCCTATCTTTTGAATGGTGAAAAATCCTCAAAAATGTTGCTGAAACCCATGAATACTGTATTTTATATTTACATTGATAACATATTTATACATGTTTTTTACTTTCAGGAAAAAACTGAGCACCCTTTACACTAGACATTTCTGTTTATTTTGTTATTTCTGTTTTTTATTTTGAATAAGCTCTTTTTAGGTATTTTTAAAATTAAATTTAAATTAATTATAGACAAATAAAACAATACACTTGATATTCTAAATCTCAAAAATGATACATTTTTCATTATATCTTCCACCTTGTAGGGCTGCACAATTAATAGAAATCGTAATTCTAATGGACGCAATTAGCAAATCACAAAGCAAACCACAAACAACAAAATATCATGTTTTAATCTGCAGAAAAAATGCAAATTCTGTAGTTTAGATTTGTTAAAACATGTTCAGAAACCAGCGACAAAAACACTACTAAAAGTGACAAAAATGCAACTAAAAGCAACAAAAACGCAACTAAAAGCAACAAAAATGCGACTGAATCACTAAAAGCCACAAAAGCACAACTCAAAGCGACCGAGCGTGACCATAAGTGACAAAAACGAGACTGAAAGCAACAAAAGCGTAGCTAAAAGCAACTACAACGCGACCGAAACTGACAAAAATGTGACTTAAAAGTGACAAAACGTGATAGAAAGCGACAAAAACTGGTCTAACGGCAACAAAAACGCGACTAAAAGTGACAAAAAAAAGACAAACACGTCTGAAATACATGTGATTCTTTTATTTGTTTTTCAGTCTTTTTGTCAATTCTCCTGGTTGTGTTTAAAATGTGAACTTTGAACAGAATTCTATTATTATTAAAACGAACGCAATCGCAAAACTAGTCAGAAATTGCAATTAGATATTATTCCCAAATCGTGCAGCTCTATACCACCTTGTCTTATTTCCCTCAATCCATAAAGTCTATTAAAGTTAGTCTAATATATGCCATATCTTTCAATGTCTTATAGTCTTGTAAATCATGTCACCCGTCTCTAACATATCGGTGGTGTTTCGTGTCAGGCCGGATCGTCCAGTGAAGCCATTTTGAAGTCTATGTCTCAGGAGCTGGTGCCTGCTGCTCCGACGGCCGTGAAGCTGGAGACTGAGCACATAAGCCTCGACGGGTGAGTCCTTCACTCTCACTTCACTCACTATATCGTTTATTTGTTCAATTATTCAGTAAAATGTATATTTGTGTATACTTACACCTTCAAGTAAGTATACAGTGTACTGTGTCTAAATGAAAAAGTGATCCATCTTATATTTATTTTAATTCACATTTTAATTACATAGAAACCCTTTCAAACTTTCCAATTAAAAACATGATTTGTTTTCTTTGTGTTGTGAGATGCGCAAAGTTTATACATAGTTTTATAATTTAATACTGATAATCTGTTATTTTATTATGCCAATATCGTCCTGCTTGTTTTTAGTCTATGGGGGTCACTAAAGTCTCCTCCATTAATGGAAAACCTTTTAAATGGCACCTTCTATAGGTTTCTACAGTGGTTTCTGTGGGGCCTTAAAAAGCATTAATAGTCATTAAATGAATATGGGGAAAAATAAGGCCTTAAAATGCATTGAAAAGTATTAAGTTTAATCCACACAGGCATTAAATCTAAATAACATCAGAACAATAAATATAAAATGAATATATTTTGAATCCCAGACGTTCTGGATTTGTTGAATATAGACGTTAATAGCTTTGATCAAATAATCTAAAAAGTAAAAGACAGGGTTCAAAGCATACATTTGCATGTCGGTGTAATCCCTCATTCGTCCAGGCGTGTTCCATCGAGCTGGTCTGAGTCTGGACTCTGGTCAGAGTCCTCAGACCTGATTGTCACTGATTGACAATGACTTCTGGATAGAAGTCAAAACGTCTCAATCTTCAAACGGCGTCCGGATGACAACCCCTGTAACCTTTTCCACGATACATTTGCATGGTTTGAATTTCATGTAAATTAGCTTTTTGAAAACTATAAGTAGTTTATTATATTCTATATATATACAGTATGTACAGTCATTCTGCTGCCCAATGGTAGTTTTGACATGATAAAAGCGTAAATGTCTTGTTTTGACGTTGACATATCGCATAAAAAACTTGAAATGTGGCATTAGAAAGCATTAAATTTGACTTTCTGAAACCTGCATAACCCCTGTAAAACTAAAACACTTCTTTGTGACATTTTCTTCAGACAATTTGGAGTCGTGCCCAGAAGAGTGGCAGCGCACCCTAATGTGATCCGAGTGCACCGCGCCTTCACCGCGGACGTGCCGCTGCTGCCCGGGGCTCAGGACGAGTACCCGGCTGTCCTGCCCGCCAGGCTCAACCCGCACGGCCTCGGCAACAACCGCACGCTCTTTCTGGTCATGAAGAAGTAAGAGCCTCTTCATCTGTTTGAGATTCATTTACCATTTCCTCAAATTATTTCATAGTAGGGCTGCAACAAGTTAATTGATTAATCACAACTAATCGATTATATAAATAATTGTCAACTTATTAAGTAATCAAATAATTGGGTAACACTTTAGAATAACTCCCCTTATTCCTGCCTTAGTAAAGCACGAATAAAGACTTAATCAATAGTGAACAAAGGATTTATTAAGAATGATTATTAACTACTTAACTAATACTCTAACCCTAATTCCTAACCCTAACCTTAATTAAGTAGTTACTAATCCTGAATTACATGCTTAATAAACAATTTGTTCACTATGAAATAAGTCTTTGTTAATGCTTTACTAAGGCAGGAATAAGGGGAGTTATTCTAAAGTGTTACCAATAATCGTTAACTGATCTATACACAGACTCTAAAACATGCCATGAACTGAGAAAAGAGATTTTGTTCCTCAGACAGAGCAGGAATTGTGTAAATTGTGTGTTTTTGATGAAAATGCTATTTTGTCTGTGACTATTCTCCAGCAGGACGTCATCAATTCGCTTCACTTCAGCTTTATCTGGGTCAAATTGAGCAAAAATGTCATATTCATGGCCTTTTGTGTTCTAAACAACTAATCGATTAATTGCTAGACTAATCGATGACCAAAATAATTGTCGGTTGCAGCCCTTTTTCATAGTATATTCATATGATATGCAGCGGCAATAGGGATGGTTCCTTGTCAAATGTGTTAATAATGTCACAATTATTGCTGATTTTTTTTAAATATATTTTTATAGTACTGAATTGAAGGGCTGCTGATTGCAATTGAACCAACATTGCAATTATCTCATTGTAATTACAAAATCTCAAAAGTAGGACAGC
The DNA here is from genome assembly GCA_019453435.1 of Rhinogobius similis. Lineage (NCBI taxonomy): Eukaryota > Metazoa > Chordata > Actinopteri > Gobiiformes > Gobiidae > Rhinogobius > Rhinogobius similis. The sequence continues at coordinate 31,640,162 of CM033624.1, read as the reverse complement.
ACAACTAATAGAAATATAATCGAAACTGCAATTTGAATAGACACGTTTAGAAAATCGCAAAGGCAGCAATTTTTGAAATGCAAGATATTCCTCCACAAACGGCAAAAAGTCCAATTTTATTCTGCATAAAAACGGCAAACCCTGTACTTGAATTTTTAAAAAACATGTTCAGAAGCCAGTGTCAAAAAATGTGACTAAAAATGATGAAACCTGACTTAAAGCATCAAAAAGCAACTAAAAGCGTCCACAGAAAACAACAAACTAGTAAAATAATTTGTTTTGGAAAGTTTTTGTCGCTTTTTGTCACGTTTTTGTCACTTAGTTGCATTTTTGAAGCTCTTAATTGTGTTTTTGTCACTTTTAGGCGCATTTTGTTGCTTTTTGCTTTGTTTTTCTCGCTTTTTTCAGAACACGTTTTAACAAATCTGAACTACAGTTTTTAATGCAGAATAATACAGACATTTTGTTGTTTGTGGAGGAAATGATTGCTCTTCAATAATTGCAGCCTTTGCTAATTGTGTCCGTTCAAATTGCAGTTTAGATTAATTGTACAGCTCTAGTCCATCTATCAGCCGTCTGAGCAGGGACTTTCCACAATCAGATAAAGCAGAAGGAAATGGATTTTGGACGCACAGGCCTACCTACTCTAGTTGTAGATAATATTGGTTATTATATTCATCCATCCACAATCATCAAGATTCAGTGCAAAATGGGCCCACTCTGGCATCTTTATATTGATATGAAGCGTCTGTCGCTGCAGTTACCCGTTCACTCTGAGGCAGTACCTGGAGGAGTACAGTCCCAGCCGCAGACACACTTCTCTGATGATGCTCCAGCTCCTCGAAGGCGTGGACCATCTGTGCAGAGAGGGAGTGGCTCACCGCGACCTCAAGTCTGACAATGTCCTGCTGGAGTTTGACACAGGTAGAGAAAAAAAATACACAATTACAAAAATAATAATTAACATCCCGACTGTATTGTTAAATTGGTTTTGTTTTCAGATGGTTGTCCAAGATTGGTGATCTCTGACTTCGGTTGCTGCCTGACACAGAGGGACACCAGTCTGCAGCTGCCGTTCAACAGTATGTGGGTGAACAGAGGAGGAAACGCTTCGCTCATGGCACCAGAGGTAGACAAAACGAAACTGTATTCATTTAGGTGATTTAATGAACCTTGAAAAGAACAAAATCTTAGCATGCTCAGCGTAAGCCTTAAAACCCCTGATCATGGGCCTCTCTATGTAAATTCACATGTCCGGAAAAAAATTATATAACCAAATGACGATACGTAGAAAGGGTTTCAGGGGTTGTCACCTGGACGCTGTTTGAAAATCGAGACGTTTCGACTTTTATCCAAACGTCGAAAGCATATAAGCCTGAGTATCATATAAGCCTGAGTTCCCATACCAGCTCTCTGATTGACAATGACTTTTGGATAAGTCGAAACGTCTCGATCTTCAAACAGCGTCCGGATGACAACCCCTGAAACCCTTTCTACGATGAACCACACCTGGACGAATAAGGGTTTACATCGACCAAATGACGATACGATAAACATTTCAACAATATATTTAGTGCATTTAATAATTAAAACATTAAGCTGATCTTTATGAAGACTCTTATTTACTGTACCCTCTTTAACATGGTAGAAAAAAGTCAACATTTTCTAAAAAAACCCTGTTTTTGCAAATAAACAGTTTCACATTTGCTTTTAAATGTATTGCAAATTTAACTCTTACTAGAGATGTAACTATAACAAATATATATTGAAATATAAAGATATTTTGGTTATATGCATCGTTTTGTTGCAGCAACAGATAATCAAACAATGATCCTTTGCGCCATTTCAGTCTAAACAACCTGAAGAAATAACAGTTATTTAGCACTTTTACATCTTAATTTTATGACTAATGATTCACACCAAAGGCTTGTCAAGGCTTATCAAAAGTAGAAAAAGTAGAGTTTTCATCTTGACAATATCGCAATAAATACCGTACAGTGAAACAAATACTGTTGTAATATTGCATTGTGAGATAGTTACAGTGGTTATTTTCACGTATGTACTCTGTGTCAGGTGGCCACCGCGGTCCCTGGGCCTGACGCGGTCATCGACTACAGTAAGGCGGACGCTTGGGCCGTGGGAGCCATCGCGTATGAGATCTGTGGTCAGCCGAACCCTTTCTACAGAGCGGTGGGTCTGGAGAGCCGGAAATACCACGAGTACGATCTGCCGCCGCTGCCCTGCACTGCCCCGGCCGAAGTGGAGCTGGTGACTGCCCTTCTGCTCCGGAGGAACCCACACAAGGTCAGGACCAGGCTTGTAATGTGGAGTCAGGTTGTTTGTGGTGTCTGCTGATCTGTGTCTTTTACAGGGATTACTTGGAATTATTTATTTTTCATTTTTTGGGGAAGGATGAAACCAAAAAATTAAAAACAAAACAAAAAATTATTAGTAGATTTTTGTTTTTATTTATCTGAACTTAAAGGGGCTGTACCTGATTTTTACTGTTTTGAAACGTAAACAACACAGCTGGTTCATGTACCTGATTTTTTGCATGTAATAAAGTAAAAACAGTGTCGTCCAGCACAGATATATTGTAAAAGCATCTATTCTGGTGAAAATGAGATCACAGCGCTTTCTCTGCATCATGTATTTTATTCTCCAAGCAGGAAGTGTGCCGTTAGCATGCCTGTGTTTGTTAGCCTTACCCAGGACGGACCGTGACGCTTTGGGCTCAGAGACTCATGGAAAGGGGTTATAAATTCATGGTGATTAATATTAAGGATGCTGGGAAAGTCAAGGATACTGTATATGTGACTGTTGTAAAGACTTAACATGAACTAGTTCTGTTTTTCATGTTTCACAACAGCAAAACTCAGGTATGGCCTTTTAGAAGTGAACAAAAAACAACAATAGTATGTTATTTGTGTTGTAAACGTAGTATAGTAACATCAGAGGTTGCATTTATTTTCTGTTATTAAAGAAGCATTATGATATTTTCTGATCCTAAAGTGTATCTAAAACAAGGCTGTTAGGGCCGGGCAATATTGACAAAAAATAATTTGTTTGAGTATCCTGACAATATTATGTCAATTCCACAGAAATGTGTTAAAACATGTCTTTAAACGTATTAGTTGAGATTTAATTATCAGACAAATGTGAAATGTCTGCAAAAAATAATCACAAAAACGCAGAAATATCACCATAAAACCTTATATGTACTTATATGTAAGGGTTATAAGTGTACTAATTATTATTTATGTATTTTTTTATTTTAATCAGCTCTTTTTGTTGCATTTTTTATTATAAACGATATACTTAATACTCAAATTTTGCGATCTTCAAAACAACATTCAAGATTCTGATATAATTTTGATATATTGCCCCTGTATATGAGGCAAACCCTAAGTCTATTTTACACTTTATTTAATACATAGCCTTTACTTTGGCATAGTGATAATCATGTGCAATATAACTTAACATACTATTAATACACTTTACCTCACTATAGTCACTTACTGTATATAACAATACACTTAAGCCACTTTATTTGCCATTTTTACTATTTATTCCCAGACAGCCACCAACTGTAAATAAGAGTGTGCACTTTATACTTTATATTGTATTTTTATTACCATGTTTACTAATTATTTATCCTATTTTTATTGCATGCGCCTATTTCATTCCTTCCTGTTCTAAACTGTGTGTTGCAACAGTGGAATTTCCCCATTGTGGGACAAATAAAGGCTCTCTTATCTTATCTTATCATTGCACCATGTTGCACCATATCGCCAAAGCACATTCCTAGTTCATGGATTTCGCTCTCTCACATTGTCAATGAAACCTTGTATGATTTCGATTCCCTGTTGTCTTCCGTAGCGTCCCAGCGCTCGTGTGGCCGCTAACATGCTCCACCTGAGCCTGTGGGGGAAGAGGGCCCTGTCTGTGCAGGGCAGCGCCGGCACCAAGAAGCTGGTGGACTGGCTTCTGTGCCAGTCCGCTGTAGTTCTCTTCCGGGGCTGTAGAGGGCCCAGGGGAGGCACTGTGGAGGCCGAGTTGCAGAGGAGCTTCCTGTCCTGTCTGGAGCTGGAGGAGCTGCGCACGGCTGTGGGTTTCCTCCTCTACGGACAAAACAGTCATGACCTGTGCATCATGTCCGCTTAAGTACACTGTATCATCGCTAAGAACATGAGTTGTGAATTCGGAAAGTTCAGAGTTCTTGGATTTATTTGTTAGGCCTACATTATTTGATTTGTTCCAGCGTATTCAACAAAACAGTGGTGAAAGAAGTACAGTGCGCCTTATAATCCGGTGCGCTTTATATATGGATCAATACTGAGCCGCAACTACGCAACCACAGCCACTACTGTAGCTTCTATTCTATGCGCCTTATAATGCAGTGCGCCTTATATATGAACAAAGTTTTCAAATAGGCCATTCATTGAAGCTGCGCCTTATAATCCGGTGCGCCTTATAGTGCGGAAAATACGGTACTCAATTTTGTTACTCAAGTAAAAGTACAGATATATTAGCAAAAAGCACGTGTTGAAGTAACTGTTTGAAAATGTACTTCAACTTTTGTACTAAATATCGTAATTTTGGTAAAGAATTTTGCTTAATTTTGGTCAGCAAAGGTCTATTCGAAGTAATTTCTTAATTTTTCTACAGATTTGGATGTGTATATGTTTGCTTGTTGTTGAGCTTGAACTCAAAACCTTCAGGCAGAACGTCACCATCAACGTGATAAGAAATAAAAAGAAAAGTATTTTCTACTTTTCAGTCCAGTTTAAAAATGTACTGGAGTAAAAAGTACAGATACTTGGTCTCAAATGTGGTGAAGTAAAAAGTATCTACAGTAAAAATGACTAAAAAATAACTAAAACATTAACTTAAGTACAGTTCTTTTACTTTTATACGTCAATACTTTGCACCACTGCAACAAAATCTGCAAGTAGAGCCATACTAAGTACAGTTTTCTTATCCCATTAAATTTATTTTTGGTGTGCGCAAAATCACAACGGCATTTGCCTCGTCGGGCGACTGATAGAAAAGTTTTAATCAAATGGATAACTGTCCCAGAGCTATCCCTGCCCTTGACCATCCTTCTCGGCAAAGAAAAACTACAACACCAAAAAAAAAACCTGGGGAAAAAAAGTAGAAACCTCAGGGAGAACCAAAGTGAAGGAGAGATCCTACTCCCATGGATGGACAGGCTGCAGATGGACCAGGACGTGCATCAGTCTTATTCAACTGGCAGATCATTTTGCTTAAATGTGCACCATATAACTTTTCTGGTGGGGCTTCTATCATTTGCTTGTCTCTTTGAATTGTCCTTGCTGTGTCTGGAATGTTCCACAGTATGGCATTTAATGAAGCTAACTTGCACTTGTGTTTTTATTGCTAAAGAACTGGCTCGCCTGTCCACATAGCTGACCTGTATTTTTTTCCTGGTGGCGTCACCTGCTTGTCTTCATGGATATGGATAGCTTTAATGCCATTCTGTGGAACATTCAAGGCAAACAATGACATCTCCTTTGTGACGAGCAGGTGAAAAGTTACGTTGTGCACCTTTAATGTGAGAAAGGAAAACTGTCAAACCTTAGAACAAGTCAAATAATCTGGGCCTCACGAGAGAGTAAATCTAAACTATAGTCAAATCAGCAAGTTAAGATTATAATCAAATAGATCTTAAACTCATGTAAATATTCATTATTGTCTTGCTTTCTTGTGAGGTAATATTACATCAGACACAATATATCTGTGAAATACTAAATGTAATGAATTATTCAAACCAGATGTTTAAACTACTGTTAGCATTTCTTCTATGCTCTGTACAGGCAGTGCCCGCTGTAAACCTTTAGAAACTGAAAAAAGCTTAAAAAATGCATGGGTTTTTGCTCCTGTGGTTTGCACTTTAACTTGACATTTGCACTTTTTGTGAGTAATTTTGTTTTGTGGTTTTAGGTGAGTTAAAAGAAGCATTAATACACTTTTAATGGATGGTTTTGTTAACTTTGTCTGATTGAGAAATATTTTTGGAGAGATATAGGATATTTAGGTATGTTTTTAAATAAAGCACATGCATTAGCTGCTTCATTTTGTGGTTTATTAAGGATTCAACAATGGAATGTGATCATTTTTATTATAACTTATCACTATTCATAATTTAATACTCTTCTCCGTCCTCCTCGCCCTCATTGGAGTCGACTCCCACCTCCTCATAGTCCTTCTCCAGAGCGGCCATGTCCTCGCGGGCCTCAGAGAACTCGCCCTCCTCCATGCCCTCTCCCACGTACCAGTGCACAAAGGCCCTCTTGGCGTACATCAGGTCAAACTTGTGGTCCAGCCGAGCCCAGGCCTCTGCTATAGCCGTGGTGTTGCTCAGCATGCACACGGCCCTCTGCACCTTGGCCAGGTCTCCTCCAGGGACCACAGTGGGCGGCTGGTAGTTGATGCCCACCTTGAACCCAGTGGGACACCAGTCCACGAACTGGATGGAGCGCTTGGTCTTGATGGTGGCGATGGCGGCGTTCACGTCTTTGGGCACAACGTCCCCGCGATACAAGAGACAGCAGGCCATGTATTTACCGTGACGAGGGTCGCACTTTACCATCTGATTGGCCGGTTCAAAGCAGGCGTTGGTGATCTCGGACACAGAGAGCTGCTCGTGGTAGGCCTTCTCGGCGGAGATGACCGGGGCGTAGGTGGCCAGAGGGAAGTGGATACGAGGGTAGGGCACCAGGTTGGTCTGGAACTCTGTCAGATCCACGTTGAGGGCTCCGTCGAAGCGCAGAGAGGCCGTGATGGAGGACACGATCTGACTGATCAGCCTGTTCAGGTTGGTGTAAGTGGGGCGCTCGATGTCCAGGTTCCTGCGGCAGATGTCGTAGATGGCCTCGTTGTCCACCATGAAGGCGCAGTCGGAGTGCTCCAGGGTGGTGTGGGTGGTCAGGATGGAGTTGTAGGGCTCCACCACAGCAGTGGACACCTGAGGAGCCGGGTATATGGAGAACTCCAGCTTGGACTTCTTTCCGTAGTCGACGGAGAGACGCTCCATCAGCAAAGACGTGAAGCCAGAGCCGGTGCCTCCTCCAAAGCTGTGGAACACCAGGAAGCCCTGCAGCCCCGTGCACTGGTCGGCCTGTGCAGGGACAGAGCAAAGGGTTAGGTCCATCACATAAAGACATTCAAACTTGTATAAACTGTGGTCTCACCAGTTTCCGGATCCTGTCCAGCACCAGGTCAATGATCTCTTTGCCGATGGTGTAGTGGCCGCGGGCGTAGTTGTTGGCAGCGTCTTCTTTCCCTGTGATCAGCTGCTCTGGGTGGAACAGCTGCCTGTATGTGCCCGTGCGCACCTCATCTGCATCACAATCAATATGTTCCTTTTAGACATTTAAATCAGACTCATCTACTTGCTCAATCACATTCATACAGAAGGGTTTGAGTAACATCCCTTACCCAAGAACACAATATTTTCCATAACTGTATATTACTATAAATAATTTCATGTTTCACCAATGACAGTGGGTTCCAGGTCGACAAACACGGCTCGGGGCACGTGTTTTCCAGCTCCGGTTTCGCTGAAGAAGGTGTTGAAGGAATCGTCTCCTCCTCCCAGAGTCTTGTCGCTGGGCATCTGTCCATCGGGCTGGATCCCGTGCTCCAGGCAGTACAGCTCCCAGCATGCATTTCCAATCTGCACTCCGGCCTGGCCCACGTGGATGGAAATGCACTCACGCTGCGCAATAAGTTTGTATTTGTTAAACTTTACATTTTTCAGCACTAAATCATAATGTTGTTTTTCCCCTCAGAGCCAGTAAAAGAACAATTGCGTGTTGTGTTTAGGCATTAATCTGCCTTCGGTGACTTGGATTATGGTGAGATTATCTACTTTAGACAAGTTAAAACCAGTCACGTACCAATACTATAACAACAACTACTACTACTAGGCTACTTTTACTTCTACCAATACTAACTACAATATTATTACAACTACTATTATTAAACTAAAAACATACTGCTGCATTTCCTTGAAAATATTGAATGACTTGTCTGTTTTTAATGTGAAAACTACAAAAAACATCTATTATACATCTATTACAGTGGCTGTGGTTACATCTTCTCAACATTTGATTATTATGAGAGATCTTTGGAGTATTAAAATGAAATTTAAACCACAAAAACATCTGATTTCAGTCTGATTATGGCTCTGATTAGTCACATCAGATTTTGTGGTTTGTATGTCATAAAATAAATAATCTTAAAGGTTCAGAAATCAGATAATTATCAGATTTTGGTGTGCATGTAAACATTGACATTGATTTCAGTATATTACTTGCAGAGCACAGTTTGTACACAAAGTAATTCAAAGTGCATAACCGAACAGAAGAAAATGAGAAGCAAAGAACAAATACAATTTATAAGAGGATAAGACAACATTCAAACAAGTGAATAAAAGTGGACTCAGAATCATCTAACAGTCCTTAGTTGAGAAATTGTTTACTCACCATGGTTACTTGTCGATATTATCCAATGTAAAGAGACAAGTGAGCAGGTCGACTGTGCAGTGCCTTAAAGGCTGTCACGGGCTGCACTCTGCCCCTTGTGGTGGATAAACGAACTGCAACACCATCCACCAACTGGACATCCAAACAAATCAAACAACAAAGAGGTCTCACTTTACATGGAAAAATGTCCAAAAAATAGTTTTAATCATTACAAGGTGTGCATTGTTAGGAAGTAACTGCATAAATGTACCAAACATACGTATTCAGATGATTATTTAGAGCAACTGTATTCAGGCATGATTACTTTTTCATTTCGTGGTATTCAGAATGCAGTTCCTTTTCTAAAATCAGCGGAATACACTTTGTTATTTGAGCTCACAATTTAGACGTCAGACGCTGTTTTAGATCTTATGTTGTGTTTTAACGCTATTATACATTGAAACTCAACATAAAAGTACTCTAAATAATCACAATACAGTACTCTGTATAACAGATATGTTACAAAATACATTTTAATGCAGGTATTTAGTATTCTGTAATTAAATACATTTTCAAAGTATTCTTCCCATCCCTGAACATGTTGCTTTCTTGTCTGATTGTTGGGCTCTGCATTTTTCAATTTCTATAATGAATGGGAGCAGAATTACAATTCATTTTCTGATATCGTTGTTGATTAAAGTGGGACTAAACACCAACGCTTTCCCAGGACTTCCAGAATTTCTAAGAGTTGTTTAAAGTTGTTTAAATTTTCACTGCACTGTCAGTTTGCACTACTGTCTGTCCAACTGTACATTTTTGTATCTTAGTCTATTCTGTTCTATTTCATTTTATTCTTAATATTATGCATGCATCTTTTATATATTTTGCTATAATTGTATTTATAGTTTTATGTTGCACCTTACGCCAAAGCAAATTCCTATGTTTGCGAATTTTGATCACTGACAATGGCAATAAACCTATTCTGATTAATTATTAATTATACCTTATGAACGCGAATAGCCTGGAAGATATTGTCCCTCATCAAATGGAAAAAAGAACAACTTGCCTTAATGTATATATTTATTTATTAATATATTCTTCTTTTATTAGCTGACGTTTTTTTTTTTCTTTTTTTCTCCTGTGTCCTGTGAGTGTTCCTACTCGTCTAAAAGTCATGTTGTAATTGCTACAGGTCACACGAGGTCTACACTTGATAAGAGAAAGTGTTCGGGTGATCAAAGAGCGCTTCACTTCTCCACAACCCAACGCATGCGCTCACGTTTCGTTTCGCTCCGCAAATACAAACTCTGCAACCATGTCGTCTGTGCTGAGGAACTGTAACGCTCTTTACGGTGCAATTCCGTCCAGTTTTGCGCGTTGTTTGGGCAGGGGGCAGGCATGGGCGTGCGGAGAGTCGCGCGTACAGGCTCCGCGCGTAAACCCGAGGAGAACGTACTCCGGGAGTCGGTTCAACGTGCCTCCGAGCGCAGAGTTCGTGTCTCGCGTGTCCGGGATCCCGACCATGGCCAAGCTGCCTTTCCAGAAGACGGCGGAGGGGCTGCAGGCGGCTTTTGTGGGGGTCCCGATCGACACAGGGACGTCCTACAGACCCGGAGCAAGGTGCGGCTGCTGCTGCTAGTATAAGTGTACACGTTTGAGTCCATGCGCTCATGCCATAGTGTTTTATTTTAGTTGGTGTTGCAAGAAGTACATAGTTTACTCCATTTTGTTGCTCATTTATTTATTAACTTTTCTTTATTTACAAAAAAAAAAAAAAAAATCAAGTGTGACCTGGGCCAAAGTGGACATTGCAACACTCATAATCATAAAAAATAAATAAATAAAACATTGGCCTGTGCATAAACACTCAACAGGAGACTAAAAGTAAAAGTAGAGATTCTTGACAAAAATAATTACCCAAGCAAACGTGTACATACAAATTTTAAGTCAAGGTATTGATGTACCTGTTTAAAAGATGTACTTTTGGAGTCAAGTGTTGTGATTTTGATGAATAATTGTGCTTATTTATTAATTTATTTTTGCAAACATTAGATATACATTCTGCTGGTTTTAAATGTTTGTGCTGAGAAAAAGCAACACATTTGAATTTGCAGGGTAGAAAGGTCAGTTCGTTTGCTTTTCTATAACAAACGATGGACAAAATACAATTTTCTAGCCTTTAACATTTTATTTTAGCTTCAGAAGAATGTAATTTATGGAATAGTATCTAATATATCACTAAATAACATGAAAAATTATTGTGGGCTCAACATTTCTGTGAGTATTTTTCCAGTAAAACCCATAAATCTGGAATGTTCATCAAAAATGCAAAGAGTTTATCATAATTTTCCAAAACATAATGTAAAATACAATAATAAATGTGTTTAAAGCAGCTCTGATGTCACTCACATGTGTCTGAGTGCTTTTCATTTTCCCAAATCGTTTACATTTTTCATATTTTGTGATATTCTGAAGCTAAATCCCAGTTTCTCCATTGTAAACACATTATGTTGCACCTCCATTTCGAATTTAGAATGTTTTTATTCACAAACTTTTAAAGGGTCTGTAGGCCAGTCCCAAAATTATCAAAATATACATTTTTCCCATGCCTGCTTTTACACAAAATACACACATCTGTATTCCGACATGACAGTTTGAGTAATTTTCCTTGTGGCTCGATAAAGTTAAAGTCTAATCTTCGTGTTTTACTGTGATGGTTTTCAGGTTCGGGCCTCGTCAGATCCGCGTGGAGTCGGCGATGCTCAGGGCCTGCAACAGCGGCACCAAAGCGGCTCCGTACGAGTCTGTGATGGTGGCGGATATCGGAGACGTCGAGGTGAACGTGTTTGACCTGAAAGACACGTGTAAACGCATACGAGAGGCGTACAGGAAGATCGTGGCCACAGGCTGCATTCCACTGACCATGGGTGAGTCTTTACGGTGTGCCGCTGATACAGTTTTTCATGTTCGATCAAGTACCGTAAAATTCAGACTATTGAGCGCACCTGAGTATAAGCCGCACCAGCCATATTTACAAAGAAAAACAGCTTTGTACATATATAAGCTGCATCGATCTAAAAGCCGCAGGTGTCCACATTTAACATGAGACATTTACACAGAAGGATGGAACATGCACAGTTTGAATTGAACACATGCCTTTTTCTAAACAGCACCTGTAACAAGGCAGTGCATTGAGTCCGCTCCACACTCGGCGCCTCCGACGTCTCACCATCGATTCATGGATGACAAGCTCACGTGTGCATTATCTCTGTTTCCTTCTTTGGCTCCACATCGATTGCTTTTAACTTAAAAGCTGCGTCAAATGCGTTTCTTTGTGTGTTTTCTGTGATGATGGTGTGTGCATGATGCAAACTAACTGTTCAAAACACAATCAAACTAGTGTATTCCTCCGTGCACTCTCTCTTTCACTGGTCTGTCGAACTTTTGCTCTTCCTGCGAGAGTGCCCCTGGAGGCGGTTCCCATAAAAATATATAAGTTAGCCGCATTGCTGCATTCACCTTATTCTGAAAGTTGCCATACGCGCCGCCGTCTTGTTTCCGTTGTAGTTTACACGGAGAAGACGAGCTCAACAGAAAATAAGTTCTACATGGACTAAAAAGCCGTTTTCAGACTGACCAGGAAATCGTTGCGTTGTGACTTGTTGTTGCTCGTGTTCATTAAACATTTTACACAAATCAATCTACTTTATGTAACATTTTAGCGGTGAGACTTTTCCCTTGTTTGTCATTATCTTTAACGGAGTTCTCATCAAACGGAAGTGCGTTTACAACAAAAGTGCGTATCTGTGGCAAAAGTGGGCGGGGCAGAATAAGGTGTATAGGCCGCAGGGTTGAAATCATGAGAAAAAAGTAGCGGCTTATAGTCCGAATTTTACAGTATATGCTTTTTAATGACAGGCTATTTTCTTTTTAGGTGGAGATCACACAATTGCATATCCAATTCTTCAAGCTGTTGCTGAAAAGTGAGTATAGTTTACAAGAGTGGCTCCATTTAAAGTGTGTATGACAGGTTAGATTACACATTTCCAGTGGTGGATGAAGTACTCAGTTTTATTACTCAAGAAAAATTACAGATATAGCAGCAAAAAAAAAAAAAAAAAAAAAAAACAAGTAAAAGTATTACATTTTAAAATCTACTCAAGTAAAAGTATTAAAGTAGTCCTGTACTTAAAAATGTACTTTAAGAGTAAATTTAAAAGTAATTATTTTTGGTTTGGGGAACTATTAAAGCATCAAATTGTAATCTTGATTGATTTATTCTGTTGAGTTTTGGTCATTATGGGCAAATTTCAAAGTTCTTTTTCTCTTTAGAAGCTTTTTGTTTGCTCAATGGGATCTAGAAAAATAAATGTGTCAAAAATAAACCTTCAACCCTTCCAGCAGGGCTAAAACCTTAAGAAAATACACTTTTACTTTTCAGTCCAGTTCAAAAATGTAGTGGAGTAGAAAGTACAGATACACGCTCTGAAATGTAGAGAAGTAAAAGTAAAAGTATCTACTGTAAAATGTACTTAAGTACAGCACTTTTACTAAAATGTAGTGAATATGATTATATTTAAGATTTTACAAAACATTTTACCCATCGGTCCCCAGTTTGGCAGGTTTTGTGAAGTTTGTTATTGTTCTTCCTGGTTGGACATGAGCAGCAAATATGACACAGTTAGAGGTAATTCACACCTGTTACCTAGCAACCATTTGGTTAACAAGGGCCATTTAAATTGCTCAATAGTTAGGAATTGACAAGAAATAATACCAGATAACTTCTTTATTTAATTGTCAGAAAACTGTCAGTAAAATGTAAAATGAATGTATTTTCAATGACACGTCGCAGAGGGATTCTGTTTTAGAACTCAGCACTACTTCTGTAATTTTAAACTTTTTATCTCAGTTTTCTCACCAATTGCATCAAACTATGATAAATATTTACCACAGGTGCCTTCCCATTGCCTGGAAAAATCCAGGCTGTACCAGCGGATGAGTCTGGTCAGCATTTTAGTCAATTCAATTTCCAGGGCGGAGCAAACCCGAGCAAACAGGAAGCAAAGTAAACCAATCAGTGTAGACCGTACAGTCTATGACAGTATCACTATGTAGTGGTCACGCATTTTTAACATCGACACATCGATTGAAATTTAAGATGTGGCCACAACAGAAGCTTTCAACCACCAGGTGTGGAGTGAATGAACAATGGCTTGAATTATAAAGCGACTTTGACCGGCTGGAAAATCATTATCTTATTGTTATCAATTCAATTCAGTTCAACTTTATCCAGACTCAAGGTCCATTTTCAAAACAGACGAACACAAGTATAAAAGTAAAAAGACAGTTATACCAGTGTCTCCACATATTGGACTGGTATCATACTGCACTGCATTCGACACTAGTGAGCGACACCAGGATTTCATTATTTGTTATTTGTTCAGTCAAATCAGGTAAAATGGTACCTAAGAGCTCTTAGTACAACTTGTGAAGTCTTTACACGTGCAGAGACAAACATCTCTGCTGCACTGGTCCATCGTGGCCTCCTCAGTATCACCCGAAAAGTGTCACTGTAAGCCACCTGCAGCCTTTGCAGACTGGCTTTTTTGTAATTAGTCCAGAGGTGGGCCGTGTGCAAAGGTGTGCAATAAGATTTAATGTTAAGATTAGTGTAATCTTAACATTATCAGGGCAGGAACCAAATTTATGCATAAGAGGATTTACCTGAGCAAACAACATTCTACATTTTCAATAAATATCTTCATCATCTGTCATGTCTGCAGGGAAGAAATGCCCAAGATATTTAATTTTAGTTGTGACATTTGACAGTCAAAATTCAGGATGATTCATGTCTTTGTCCTCTTTGGTCCTACACATCATGACCAGGCCAGTCCTGCTCCGCACCATAATCTGAGCAGATGTTGAGTAGCTGCTGGAGGTGTGGTGCGGTGCTCTGCATGCATTATGTGATTCAAGACAACATTTCTGGCCACACAGCCAGTTTTACGTGTTTAGAGCTTTGTTGACAGTTCAAAACAGTTTAAAACTGGGGACAAAATTCCCCCGTCTGACTTCATTCCAGACTCGAAATGATTGAGACGCTTCCCCACTTGATCTGCACAGCTTGTTGTTCATACCAGTACATTTAAGACACGCACAATATATTTTGGAACACCTTTTTGGATCAATTTCATAAATAATTTCTGATGATTCACCCTGTGAAAATGAAATGCTTTAGACGCATCTAAAGAACACATAAAAACTGATGAGTTCTGCCTCCTGTATTTCTGAATGATCTCTTTTAGAGCAGGGGTTCTTAACCTTTTTTACTTTGAGGCCCGACTTTTTCCATTTAAAGTAACTCGAGGCCCAATCTCATATTAAATGTATTATATTTTATTTATTGTGCGGCCCTCAAGGAGGTGCTCGCGGCCCTACTTTGGGCTCCAGCCCTATGGTTAAGAATCTCTGTTTTAGAGCATATATACACATGTCTGTGCCCAACTTTAAACCCAAAATTGTGAGATCCTGTCCAGCAGGATAATTTCAATGACTTTTGACATTTTGCAGGCCAGAGCTATAGGCTTCTAATTGTCAGAACTACCAACCCTCTCTGTCTTATCTTTGACAGGGACCAACAATAGTTAACAGAGTCAGGTAAAAATCCATGAACAAGAAAAGCTGGGAGGCATATGGAAAGCAATGGGGCAAACCTCGCAAACTTTAAATGCTCAGCTGATTAGACAGTTTAGTGACTGCTTTAAGGACTTTGTGTATCATCATTATATTAGGGCTGTTCTTTAGTTGTTTTGTTGATTAGTCAGCTGATGGTGTCTGAAACCAAATTTTTTATTCGTAAGCTAATTCTTTTATTTGACCATAGTAGAAAGGCCCTTGCCACGCCCCCTTTTAGTTCATTAATTGATGTACAGTGCATGCCTTTAGTCGACCAAGAATGTCTTTAGTCCAGTACCTCCCTACATATAGTGTGCTGTTTACAGTATAAATCTACTTTGAGAGTTAACTATCCTGTGTCGTGCAGGTACGGTCCGGTGGGTCTGGTGCACGTGGACGCACATTCTGACGTCAGTGACACGATTCTGGGGGAGAAGATCGGCCACGGGACCCCGTTCAGACGCTGTGTGGAGGAGGGGCTGCTGGACTGTAACAGAGTGGTGCAGATCGGGCTGCGCGGCCCTGGATACTCTCCGGACTCCTTTGAATGGAGCAGAGCACAGGTAACAACCTCCATTTAACTGGATCTAGAATTGTGTAACCAAAAGATGTGATTTAGCTCAAAATCTTTACAAACACATCAAGTCTTTAAATTTGTAAATGTGTGTAATTGTATAGAACCTTGCAATATTGTGCACAAGTGGCAGATTATCTTGTAAGATTTTTTCCCCTGATGTGTTTACATTTACCTTGGACAAAAACAAAGGGTACATCTGATGACGCTGTAGTTCCAATAAAGCTGTGCTACAATCACAAAACTGTGAACTGAACTGGACAATTTATTTATTAGAAATTATGTCAGAATCTCATCTTGTCCTGTTCTTGTGATAATGGTGTGTGTGAGTGATGGTGAAGGTTGTTGTAGGGGCTGATGGCGCAGATTGCCACCTTCACTTCCATCTGTTTGTCTCAGGGCAGCTGTGGCTAGACAAGTTTCTTAGCCCCATCAACTTTGGAGGGAAAGAATAATGATGACAGTATAGTGCTTTGAGAGGCTTCGTCGAGCCTGTATTCAAGTGTAAGACATTATTGTAACATTAATATTATTGTCAAATCCCACTTAGACCTAGAACTGTGCATCTGTTTTTCTCTGACCTAAAACTACAAACTGGCATCAACATGTTCAACTGGACTCTGAAACTGTCAGAGCTGCTCACATTATGTTTGAAATGTGCCTTGTGTCTGTCTTATGTAACTGAACTTTAGTGAAGACCTTTAACATTCCTTTCTGCACTAAACCCCCTCAAAAGCCTCCTGCGGCAGGTGTTGGAAGAACTTAAAACAAAGCATCAACTTTTAGTTGTGTCTTAAGCCGGGTGTCCACTGTATGTTTTTTTTTTTGTCTTATAAGATTGGTGTCAACTGCAAGACATAATGAATTAGAAGCCGTAGACAGAACCCAGTCACATTGTGTGATGAATCATAGCTACGACAAAGGTTTATACGAGCAAAATCAGGCTCAGGCTCCATGAGGGAAAGTCATTGCAGTTTCACCTGTTAGCGGAGGCTAGCGCGACATGCTAGCTGTGTTTTTGCGTTTGTAAAAGTTGCGAAATGAAAAAGAAATGGGAAGATAAGGTCCCATTTAGCAGCTCCTCTGCCGTTACTTTGTGATGCGCTTGTGTTTACATTTATGACAAAGATTGATCGTAGACGCAGTGACAGGAGACTCACTCTGCGACCAAAATTCCAAAATATGAAACCTTTTTGATATAAATCGTAGCTCATAATTGGTCGTACGACGGTTCTAAGTTTAGTCTTTGTTCACTCTGAGATGCACAAGCCACAATTTTGAGCTACGACTCAAGATTCTTCCCACGTTCAGAAGTCTTACCTCGCAGACGGCCATAATCGATGGACGATGACGCACTACCATAGACTTTATCAAGAGCCACACAGATGATGACACTTGTAAAGTCACATTTTGCAGGAGCATGTGTCTACTTCCACAGGGTTTCCGTGTGGTGGAGGCGCGGGAGTGCTGGTTTAAGTCCCTGGCTCCGCTCATGGCTGAGGTCCGGACTCAGATGGGTTCAGGGCCGGTTTATCTGAGCTTCGACATCGACGCACTGGACCCATCATTTGCTCCTGGAACTGGGACTCCAGAGATCGCAGGACTTACCTCAATACAGGTACAACATAAACGCCTACATTAAATATATACATTTGTTTAATGTCATTTTTATTTGTCCAAATATCATGGCACAGTGTTGTTAGAGCTGCAACTAATTACTGTCTTGCTGAAGTGATTATTTCTTCTTTATGAAATCTCAAATTGCCTGTGATTATTGCATTTTAACTTAAAAATAAATCAAAGTCATGCATCTTGAGGATGACTTGATAAAAGGTATTTCAATAAAAACACAAAGTTGTTTCCTGTGTCATTTTGATGTAATTACAGTTCTGTCTCAACATAAAAGCTCTTCATTCAGCGCAGGGATTATTCAATTACTAAACTAGTTAAAGATCATTTAAATGAGTGATTAATTGCAATAAATCTCTCAAATTGTTAAGCAGTTTTTTAAAGCTGCACTGACAAGAGTTCAGAAATAATTTTCACATTTAAAAAGTACTATTTAAAGGGCCTATGACAGGTTGAAATACACATCTAACTAAAATGCAGTTAAGATAAATATATTCAAATTTCTACTAAAATCTTTACAAATTTAACCCCAGTTTAACTGTTTTTTAGGTTTTAAATTTTACTTCCTGGTTGTAAAGTATGACATCGCGCTAGGAAATTACCATAGCAACCGCACTGTATACTGGCCAAAACTCCTCTAATGTCACAGATTTTGTTCATTTGACAAAGAAAAACACATGTGAGCACCTTTATTTTGTTGAATCAAAGTTTAAAGGGTCAAAAAAGTAGTTTATTTTGTGTAAATTATGCATGACCTTTGTCTCCCCAGCGTGATGTCATCAGTTTGTTTACTTCCTGTAATTCCTGTCAACAGATTTTTCAACTTTTCTCCAGAAATAGTGACTTGATTGGTGTAAAACTATAATTTGTATTTACAAGAGGTATTAATACACTGAATAAAGTCAAAATTAGAAAATCATAAAAACACGTCATACGCACTTTAAATAACAGTGTCTCATGTATTCATGTTGGGTGCATTCAAAGTGCGCAAAGGATCATGGTTTATGTAGTTCCATCTGCTTTTTACTCTGGAATTTCAACAAAACAATGCGTTTTGGACCCATTAGCACTCACATCACTTTACTGACCAGTTTATGATAATGTTATACTATTGTGCAATGATAACGCCAATACTCTTACATCCCTAACACGTTTGTTTTTGTTCCTCTGCTGTGTTCAGGGACTGGAGATCATCCGTGGCTGCCGAGGTCTGAACCTGGTTGGATGTGATTTGGTGGAAGTGTCTCCTCCGTACGACACGACGGGTGACTTACTCTGTGTCTGAGACATTTTACATTCCTAAAACTACTACATATTTATTTACACAATCTTTCCTTTTTACAGGTAACACAGCTGTTACTGGAGCCAATCTCCTCTTTGAGATGCTGTGTGTCCTGCCAATGGTGAAATATTACTAATATCCAGAGGCGGACGCACCGTTTGGCAACAGGCCACAGTCGCCTTGGGCCCCCAACCTGAAGGGGCCCCCAATAAGATGCACTTCCCAATCACCGTAGACACAATGTTCTAAAACAGTTGCTATTCCTCAATATCGCAGTAAATCTAAAGAGTAAATAAATGATATCACATCCTAAGATTACAAATGAATATTAAATCAGCTGAACATGTGTTAAAGGGAACATATTCTGCTACAGTGACCTTTTTTGAGCTTTGACCATGTTCTAACAATGTTCCGTCATCAAAAACAAACCTGGAGTTGCATTTAGCTTCATTCACGCCAGTTTGAAGAATACTGGTTAGAAAATCTTCTCTTGACCGGCAGTGGTTGAAGAAGTGCTCAATTTTGTTACTCAACTAAAAGTATCACATTTTTAAAAAGTACTTTAAGAGTAAATAGTAAAAGTATTTCAAAGATCAGTTTTATGCATTAAATGTCGTCATTTTGATAAACAATTTTTACTTCATTTTGCTCAACAAAGGTCTATTCAAAGTAATATCTTGTGTATATTTTTTCTTTGCTTATTGTTGAGCTTGAACTCAAAACGTTCAGGCAGAATGTCCCCATCAACATCAAAATCATCAACATCAGCTCAGAATAACCCCTAAAACAGAATGAAAAGTACTTCTACTTTTCAATCCAATTTAAAAAATGTGGTGGAGTAAAAAATACACTTGGTCTCAGATGTAATGAAGTAAAAGTAAAACATTTCCGCTGTAAAAATGGCTTAAGTAAAGTACAGATGCCTAAAAATGTAGTACAGTACTTTTACTTTTGTACTTCGTTACTTTCCACCATTGATGACCATCAAACACTTCCTGCTGAACTCCCTCGATGGATGATGTTTTTCGGTCACAGACGTCACTTATCCGAGAATCTTCGGCTGTTTTAAGTCCTTAAATCCTCGCGAAACTCGTTTAAAACATGTCAGGTATTGAACATAGGAATTAGAATTTTACAAGATTTCACTTACCACCCCAAATGTATGAACCTGTTCGGCCATAACGAGTAAAAAAAGCAGAAGCTTCATTTCAATTCAAGAGACGCAACAGAAAAGTTACTGAATCTCCCTTGACTTGTACTTACTTTTGCCTTAGACCCTCAAATTCCTAGTTCCGTCACTGCCAATATCTACAGTCTTTTTATTAAAGGACGCATATTCTGCTACAGTTACTTTAAACCATGTTCTAACAAGTTTCCTTCATGGAAAACATACCTGGAATAGCATTCAGCTGCATTCACTCTGTGTGTGTTCATTAAATAATCCTCCCCCTCTGACAGTCCAAAACATTCAGTGGAACGTTCTTGTTTCTGGGACGTATTTTCGGATCATCTACGTCACTTATCCCAGAATCTTTTACTGTTTTAAGTCCTTAAATCATTTCCAGACTCGTTCTAAGCATTTATTCCGACTAAACAGATAACTTCTGCTACCTGCTTGACAATTACAAGTAGCACATTCGCCCAAGCATGATATAGCTAAGTGCTTGGTGCCCTCTAGTGGGCTGGATGAACTCAGTCTCTTATTACAAATTATGAAATTATTAAGTGTAATAATTTAATACTAAACTTTTTTGTTTGTTTCAAAACCTGAGATGGAAAATTAAAGGTAATTAAAGGTAATTAAAATTAAAGGCTAACAATACAAAAAATGCACAATATTTTTCCTTTAAAGCTTGTCTCTGTGGTGAAACAAGCAGGTGCCATTACTTTTATTTTAATGTATGTTTTACACCTGATCAGAAATGTAAACAGAAACCATGTCAGATTTTTCACGATGCCTGAAAGCGCTCGTGTTTTATGAATGGTAAAAATATAATAACATGAATGTGTTTGAAATTTGGCACATTTGCTCTTCAGTCGATTGGTCATGTCATATTGCATGCATGATCAGCGCATGTTGTGGTCTTTTTAGTGTCGAGGCTCAAGTAAACTCCAAAGTTCTAAGCATTAGTGCCATTCTGCTCGCAGCTTAAATTTTTGGTTTGTATGAATTCACTTTATTAATTTGTACTTTTGTAAATATCAAAGACTGATTAGAGGAAAATGGAATTGAAGAAATAAAAACTATTTGATTTTGATTTGTTTTTTTATTAGTTACAAGTTAACATCATCACATCTCAGTCATGCATAATAAAAATAAAATCTCTTCTATGTCTTTTCCAAACAACAAAAACAAAGTTATACAGACATTCTTTTATTCAAGTGTGTCAACATTTTGACTTAAGAGGCAGAATTACAGGCAGCACCATCTGATAAAATGTGTCTTTACTTTTCTTTGGTCTAAGTTTTCTTCATTTTTTCGCTTTTGTTTCGCTCAAATCCACTGAAACTGAAAGTATTTTCTCCTTGCTGCGACTGTGCAGCGCTTAGCTAGCTTGTTCGCTAATGGCAGTTGGAGATTTAGGACATTTCTTCAACACTTGGACTCAGAAACATCTTATTTAAGGACAGAAAGATAGAGTTAAACTATGTGTGATCTATCAGTGTTAAATGTGAGCGTAGCTGCCGTGTTCCTGCTGTTTACTTGATTTTTATTTTTTAGATTTCAGGTACAAACTAAATATTAGAGTTGTTGACTTTTATATTTATTATCAGACTTAAGCAGTTTTTTTCACATTTTTGTTATGTTTTACAGGGAAAAGTGTGATATTTTTTTTTACACTCACAGCTAAAATTCAGAATAATGTGATGTCCTCTGCAAAACCTCCATAGAAAAACTAAATAAAACATAGAGAGCGCTTATGACACTTCTTAAATCATTAAATTTGGACTTTGGTAAAGCATTAAAGTTAACGACAAACTCTAAACTCATAAAATGTGTGAAGTGTGAAGGAGGTAAACGCTCTATTGGGCTGCATGTCCTCACATTTCACAACATTAAATATGTGATCAATAAAATGCCTTTCAAACTCTTTGCAGGCTGAGTTAACTTTAGATGTAATTTTATTATTGTTTTCTAAAAAGCTATGGCCATCTAATACTTGGTTTATTATAATTTATGTGACGTAGATTTTATGGTATTTCTAATCGTTTAAGAAGACTCCCACACACTTTCTCACTCTTCATCTTTAATTAATTAATTGCTTTTCCTCCTCCGCAGCTGTCGCCCAGTCAGGTGTGCAGAGTTTGTCCAGCTACGTGGTATTTCTAATCTACATCTTTTAAATTGTGATTAAAATAAGACAATTCATGAATCAAGGAAAAAAAAAAAAAAAAACTCATACAGCTCTATAATGTAATGTAATTATATAAACACATATTTCTATTGAAAGAATACTTACCTTATGCAGATCAATTGCATAAATAAACACATATGACAACATTATTTTGGACTTCGAAGTGTTTTGCAGATTTTAAGTGCAATACCGTTACCTTCCACAAGAGGGCGACAAGCGTCCATGTAAAACCTGCCTGCTTTGATCTGTACAAACCTGTGTACTTTTTTTTTTTTACTTTTTCAAGAATAAAACGTATCATTGATGAGTTTTTGGAGACCACGACCTTCTCTACGTGCAAGAAAGTTATTAATTCATAACCACTTAATGTTCTAACGTTTTATTTCATTCTTGGAAGAAGTGGAAAAATGTGTAGCTTGAGGGCAT
The DNA here is from genome assembly GCA_019453435.1 of Rhinogobius similis. Lineage (NCBI taxonomy): Eukaryota > Metazoa > Chordata > Actinopteri > Gobiiformes > Gobiidae > Rhinogobius > Rhinogobius similis. The sequence goes on along the minus strand of CM033624.1, from coordinate 31,617,731 downwards.
AAATATTTCAAAGTATCGCCTGGGCCATTAAACGCTATGCATAATATAACTTGCCAGGTCTGTGCTCACCTTAAATCAACTTTAAGGTACAAAACGTGTCCAGTATTAAAATCAGCTGAGCAAAGTTAACTGGAACTTTCATTGCATTCTTCATGTTTTTGCGATCCATATGTGCAGGGCCGGATCTACAGGGAACAAAAGCCTGCATTACAAACTCATTTCTAAAGGTTTGCCACCTCATTAGAGACGATTCATTGACTACACAACAAAAACGGTATATCTAGCAAAGATTAAAATGACTTTAATTAATATTTTTCTACTCTTTTGAGTAGTTTTGACTCGACGGGATTTAATTGCTGATGCGATACAGAATATTTCACTAATTTTAAGGTATTTCTGACTGACCATGTGATAATATGAAACAAGAAAATGAATTTGCCAATGCAGTAAGTAAAATTAAGTGAGAAGTAATATATTGAAACAAGGTGAAAAGACCTTTATTTTTTATTTTTTTAACAAAGAGTCAGTAGTATAACTAAATCAAATCACTATTACATGTATTTTAATAAATGTCATTGTACAATGTAAATAATCATTGATCGTCATCAGTAAAAGAAAAGTTTTAGACCTCAGAGAAAGGTTACCGTTAGATAATGACAGTAATTCATCACATCAAAATTAAACCCAAAACTAAACCTGGACTAGATTAGGACTAGAACAGAATCAATTCAAATCAAAGCAAGAAATTTGGCTGTTTGTGGAAGAAATTATTGCACTTCAAACATTGCAGCCTTTGCGATTCGCTATTTACATCCATTAAAATCACGGTTTTGTGTCGATTTGGTTTAACTTTGCAGCCCTGGTCTATAAGAGGTGAATAAAGTCATCTGCTCAGAGGCTTCAGAGGCTAAACAACAGGAGAAAAAGTGTGTTTGAACAGACAGCTGCATTAAAGAGACAAACAGTGAATCACGACAATTTCACAAAAATAGCAGATTGTCACCGGGACGAGCTCACGATTCCATTTTTATCACCATATCACCCTATTTTAAAGTGTAAAAAACATCACATGCTACTGAGGGCCCCTGTACCCTTCACTCCCCCCAGCCCTACGCCCCTGCTGTTTACACCACGAAAAAAAGTTAAAAGTTTTTAGGTGCTTAACGGGTCAAACTGAGTCGAACAAAAGCCGGTGTCAAACTTCACGACAGCGGGGCGCACGGTGTGACTTGCCCCGAGCACTTGAAGGGCACTGGCGGGGTTCGTGCCACATGTGGAGAGACGGCGTGCTCGTGTTACAAAAGTAGCGCTTCTTGCAGCGTTCGTCTGGTCTGGGTGGCGTCTGCTCTCCTCTCTTCTTCTCTTTCGGGATTAGCGCGCTTCCCTTTCAGCCACAGCTACAGCAAGAATCACTCCCTGAATTCCACTCCGCCTTTTTGCCCGCACTCTGCTCCCTCTTGTCCCGGCGGCGCAGGAGGGCTCCAAAACCAAGCGGCCAGCAGCGGCGGCAGTCACCTACGGGACTGCCTTTTACGCGCAAGTCCAAGTTTCGAGCTGCGCGAGAGAGACGCGTTCAAAACCACGGCTTTCTCTGCGTTCCTGCAGCCCGTATCTGCGCAATAAGGATCCGTATTTTTTACCTGTTGATGTGGGACGGGGGAAAAGTGTGAAAAGAGGCGCACCGACTGCACACTCCTCTCCGGCGGACAGGAGGAGTGAAGCGAGCCAGGCAGGGGACCCGGGACTTCTTCCTTTTTCACAGTTTCCCCCCAGCGTTCGCGGCTCAGTGCTGGGTTTCTGCCGGAAAATGGGCACTTCACCGACCGCCTCGCTTCACGGACTAACCCTGTGCTTGCTCCTCACATGCCATCTGGTCACGGTAAGCCTGCAAACTTTTCGCACACGCGCGGGTTTGGATTCGTAAACTGTTACTTTTACGCGTGCAGGTAGAGTTAAAAGTGCGGTGCAGGTGAGGTTAGACTGCGAGTTCCAGGGCAGATCTGCACGTCTTGTGAAGATATTTTGGAAGTAATATGACAAACTAGCCTCCTGTCGAGTGAAGTGGCTAAGTTTGTCCGTAGGAACGAGCTATTCATAGTCCCACAGGAGCAGGACTAGAACTAAAGCTGCTCACTGCGGTCACTGCTTGCCCCTTTTGCCTGTTACAAGTGAATGAATGTGCTGCAAATTTGTGCTGAAAATGAAAGGCATTCTAGCTACAGTTTGTACAGCAAGAGATGTAAAAACTATCAAACCTTGAACTGTGTGTTGCATTGCCTTTTAGTTTGTGATTACATGTAAAAAATGTGCAAAACCATAACTTTTTCTCTTCAAATATGCACACCGCATTGCTTTTAGGCTTTGGAAACGTTTGGTTTTCAGCATTTTTACCTTTAAACTTACATTTTTGTGCAATAAGAGATGTAAAATCTACTAAATGTTGTGTTTCATTGCCTTTTTAGTGTATGATTACATTACAAAGATTATACAAAATGAAGTGTTCGTACAAGTTTGGCATTAAACTTATTGCATAAACAGCCAAAATATAACTTCTTTACTTTAACTTTGCACACTGCATTGCTTTTAGGCATCGGAAACTTTTGCTCTGTATCATTTTTGCCATTTAAGCTACATTTTTGTGCAATAAGAGATGTAAAAATGACTAAATCTTGTGTTGCATTGCCCTTTAGTTTGTGATTACAGGTTCAAATGCTATTATAAAAGGAAGAATTCTTACTAGTTTAGCATTAAAGCTCAAAAACATAACTTCTTCACTCCCAAGTCTGCACGCTGCTTTGCTTGTAGGCATTGGAAACTTTGGCTTATTGTCATTATTACCATCTAAGCTACATTTCTTTTGCACAATGAGAGGTGGACAAACTGCAAAATCTTGTGTTGCATTGCCTTTTAGTTTGTGATTACATCATATATAATAAAATGTTCTTACAAGTTTGGCTCACAACTTACTGCATAAACTGCCAAAATATAATATCTTCACTTAAAATGTACACACTTCAATGCGTTTAGGCTTCATAAACGTTTGCATTTGATAATATTTACAATTTCAGCTACACTCTGTGCAGTAAGGGATGTAATAAAATACTAAATCTTGTGTTGCACTGCCGTTTTCTTGGTGAATATGTTCAAATGTTATATAAAATGAAGTGTTCTTACATATTTGGCATATAATTTTACTTTTTAAGCCACATTTTTGTGCAATAACAGATGTAAAAACCTCAAAATAATGTGTTGCATTGCCTTCTAGTTTGTGATTACAGGTTCAAATGTTATATAAAAGGAAGTGTTCTTACTAGTTTAGCATCGACGCTACAAAAAACAGAACTTCTTCACTTCAGGTCTGCACGCTGCTTTGCTTGTGGGCATCGGAAACTTTGGCTTATTATCATTTTTACCATTTATGCTACAGTTTATACAGTTATTGCTAAATCTTGAACTGTGTGTTGCAGGGCCTTTTTAGTTTTTTACTATCTTACATAAAATTAAGAGACTTATAAGTTTGGCTTCCAGCTTACTGCATAAACGGCCAAAATAAAACTTCTCCACTTCAGCTTTGCACACTGCATTGTTTGCTTTGTAAACCTGTGTGCCATAAGAGATGCAAAAACTACTAAATCTTCTGTGGCATTGCCTTTTAGTTTAAGAATACATGTCCAAATGTTACATAAAATTAAGTGTTCTCACAAGCCACAAAAAGCCACAAAAACCATGACTTCTTCACTTCAGGTCTGCACACTGCTTGGCTTGTAGGCACTGGAAACTTTGGCTTATTCATACAGTTTTTACCATTTATGCCACCATTTGTACAATTGCAGATGTAAAAACTGTTAAATCTTGAACTGTGTGCTGCAGGGCCTTTTAGTTTTTGATTACATTATATAGAATTAAGTGCTCTTAGAAGTTTGGCATTCAACTTACTGCACAAACAGCCAAGACATTAACTTCTTCACTTCAGCTTTGCACACTGCGTTGTGTTTAGGCTTCGTAAACGTCGTCGTATTTAAGCTACAGTTTTTGTGCAACAAGGGATGTAAAAAGTACAAAATATTGTGTTATATGAAGTTAAATGTTCAAATTTGAAAAACTGTATGGTTTGTAGGCATTGGAAACGTTTGCTTATTGCCATATTTACCATTTAAAGGGGCTGTACCTGATTTTTACTGTTTTGAAATGTGAAAAACAGAACTAGTTGAAGTTAAACTCTTTACATGTCACATGCGTTGCTCACTTTCTAATGCAGTCCCAGCATCCTAAATATCCACTGCCATGAGTTTATTAGCACTTTTCACCAGCCTCTGAGCCGAGAGAGTTTTGCCATCAAAGGTAAAGGTAAAGCAAACAAACATTAGCATGCTAACTGTGCACTTCCTGCTTCTCGTAGAATAAAATGCTCTATAAATAGATGCAGAGAAAGTGCTGCAGGCTCACCTTTATACGAACAGATGCAAAAAATTGGAACTAGTTCTGCTTTTCCCATTTCACAACAGTAAAAATCAGGCACAGCCCCTTTAAGATACAGTTTTTATGCTATTAGAGATGCTGAATCTTGAACCTTTTTAGTTTTTGATGATATTATGTAAAACGAAGTGCTCTTACAAGTTTGGCCTTCAACTTACTGCAGAAACGCCAAAGCCAAAACATAACTTCACTTCAAATTTGCACACTTCATTGCGTTTAGGCTTCGGAAACGTTTGCTTATCATTGTTTTAAGCTACAGTTTGTGCAACACGAGATGTAAAAATGACTAAATCTTGGCACTCCTTCAGGTGGTGTTGCATTGCCTTTTTAGTTTGTGATTACAAGAACAAATGATGTATAAAGTGTTCTTACAAGTTTGGCACTGATGCTACAAAACTTCTGCACACTGTAAGCACCGGAAACATTTTCTTATCATTCTCGGCGTTGAAGCTCCAGTTTGTGCAATGAAACTTGTAAAGAGAGAAATGCCACCAGTATGAAATCTCACCCATTGTCTGCACTTTCTCCGGCCGGCGTTGCAACATTTGGCATTAATCACGGCGCAGTTCATCACATAATGTTTGGTTTACTTTAGCCTTATCTGTGGAATGAATCATATGGAAGGTTTTTTATTGCTCCTGCTTTGAACCTGAGACGCAGAGCTCAGTTTCGGTTTCATTCCGGCTGCTTTAGACCTGCTTGAGTCCATGTTAAGATCCAGTTTGACCTTGTTTAGTCTTGGTTTACACATTATTTACTCCTGGTTCAGTCTGTCCATGGTTTAGACTTGAGATTTTAGTTTGGTCCTGGTCTAGTTCTAGTTCAACATGGTTTAAGCTTGAGATTCTAGTTTGGTCCTGGTCTAGTTCTAGTTCAAAATGGTTTAGACTTGAGATTCTAGTTTGGTCCTGGTCTGGTTCTAGTTCAAAATGGTTTAGACTTGAGATTCTAGTTTGGTCCTGGTCTAGTTCTAGTTCAAAAATGGTTTAGACTTGAGATTCTAGTTTGGTCCTGGTCTAGTTCTAGTTCAAAATGGTTTAGACTTGAGATTCTAGTTTTAGTCCTGGTCTGGTTCTAGTTCAAAATGGTTTAGACTTGAGATTCTAGTTTTAGTCCTGGTCTAGTTCTAGTTCAAAATGGTTTAGACTTGAGATTCTAGTTTGGTCCTGGTCTAGTTCTAGTTCAAAATGGTTTAGACTTGAGATTCTAGTTTGGTCCTGGTCTAGTTCTAGTTCAGAATGGTTTAGACTTGAAATTCTTGTTGGTCCTGGTCTAGTTTTAGTTCAAAATGGTTTAGACTTGAGATTCTAGTTTGGTCCTGGTCTAGTTCTAGTTCAAAATGGTTTAGACTTGAGATTCTAGTTTTGGTCCTGGTCTAGTTCTAGTTCAAAATGGTTTAGACTTGAGATTCTAGTTTTAGTCCTGGTCTAGCTCTAGTTCAAAATGGTTTAGACTTGAAATTCTAGTTTGGTCCTGGTCTAGTTCTAGTTCAAAATGGTTTAGACTTGAGATTCTAGTTTGGTCCTGGTCTAGTTCTAGTTCAAAAATGGTTTCGACTTGAGATTCTAGTTTTAGTCCTGGTCTAGTTCTAGTTCAAAATGGTTTAGACTTGAGATTCTAGTTTTAGTCCTGGTCTAGTTCTAGTTCAAAATGGTTTAGACTTGAGATTCTAGTTTTAGTCCTGGTCTAGTTCTAGTTCAAAATGGTTTAGACTTGAGATTCTAGTTTGGTCCTGGTCTAGTTCTAGTTCAAAATGGTTTAGACTTGAGATTCTAGTTTGGTCCTGGTCTAGTTCTAGTTCTAGTTTAAAATGGTTTAGATTTGAGATTCTAGTTTGGTCCTGGTCTAGTTCTAGTTCAAAATGGTTTAGACTTGAGATTCTAGTTTGGTCTTGGTCTAGTTCTAGCTCAAAATGGTCTAAGCTTGGTTTTGGCAAAGAGATACTGTATTTCTGTTTCCTTTTTTGTCCTTGTGGCCTGATCTAATCTCATTCCTACACTGTGCACCAAAGGAAAAAAAAAACAAACAACAAAAAACGATGATAAGAAATTTGCCAAAAAGTTACTGGAAATAAACTAAAAGGTTTTGGACATCAGCCATCTAAAGGCTTTATTTGTTTCCTCAGTTTTGTTGTCCCAGGTTTAACTCAATGGTGTAGTCCTAGTTTAGTCCTGGTTTAGTTCTAACATAGTCCTGTTGTACTTGTTTGGACTGTGCTCAATTATTTTGCCTCATATACGTTAGAGCTGCACGATTTGGGGAAAAAGTCAAACCAAAATGAGCATAAATCTAGAAGTGGGCAATATATCAACATTTAGATAATATTGTGGATGTTGTTTTGAAGATATGCTTAATTTGAATATCAAGAAGTATATCATTTAGCTGATTAAATAAAAAATGAATGTTGTAACGACTCAAATAATGATATAAGGTGATATTTCTGCACTTTTGTGATTCATTTGACAGACATTTCATGTTCTTGATTATTAAACCTGGTTTTGTCCTGGTCTGTCACAGTAACATTGTGGAGTGCGATATATTGTTACAGAAAATATAATAATAAACGATCATACTGAAAGTACTTTATGCCACTGACACAGTAACGATAAAGCTGGAAAATCCCAATTATTGTCATTCTAAATGTGAAATATTGTTAAAAACATGAACTACAATAAATAATTAGCTGAATGAAAGACTTTTTCAGTGCGTTGGTGCTGATAATGAGTCATAAAAGTTAGTTATTTCACTTGGTGGAATCCAAACCTTATCGACAACAAAGAAAAGGTTCTCCAAAGCGCATACAAAAGGTACACACGATACATATTGAGCCACAATGAATGATAAGGTGATATTTCAGCCTGTCATGATAATATTTTTTATGTAGTATATATTGTTCCAGAAAATATCACGATAAATTATAATGTTGAAACCACTGAAAACACAATAATTCACAGTATCATTATGAGTTAGTATAATTTGTGACTGATATATTCAACCCTCTACAGTTGAAGTTTGAATATATTACAAAGAAATAACAAAAAGGTTCATGTTAGTGCAAAGAAAATATACAAACAAGTACTGAGCCCCAAAAAATATTGGTTTGGCTTTTATGCTCTAGTTGTCCTCGGAGGTCGGGCCTTGGAGAGACGTTTTCTCTGAGTTTCTGTGTTCCAGTGTCAAGTTAGGAAAAAGTATGAGCAAAACATTCAGTGTATGTACTAGAGCGACTGAAATCAAACAATAAAACCCAAAAAGGTGCTCAAATCAACCAAAATATGCATCTAATTAAGTTTTTTTTTTGTTTGTTATTACAGATGTATGTTATAAATCAACATTTGAATGTGAATTTCTGCTTTTGTTGTCATTAGCTTAGCACAAAGATGTGTTTATAACTGCAGAACATTAACGGCAGCAGAGGAGGGGCAGCAGGGGGCAGCAGAGAGCAAGTACAGAGAAAATAACACAAGTGCAATCAATATTTTAACTGTCGGATGTGAAACTTTCTCCAAACGCAGGGTCAGCCATGTTGGATTGACTAACTCGGATAAGCTCGGGATCCTGAAATGTCTCCCGAGTTTCCGAGTAGGAATTCGGAGAAGTGTGTAGCGATTAAACTTCCTAATCGGAACTTGGAAAATCCGACCCCCGAGGATGACGACATAATTTACTGAACGTCGATTTAGTAATTATCGTGACAGACCTTCGTAGCTTATCCCCTTGCGTTCACCTTATAGAACGGTAAAGTAAAGTGCATATAGCCTCCGCTCAGAATAGACCCCCATCTCACGGCGCTGCCCCCGCCCTCTGGAAATCCCGTCTGCCGCTCTCACCTTCATGGCCTCCAATAAACAGAGCTGTCATGCTTGAGATATCTGTGACTGGCTCCGCGTTGATTTGATCTCGAAGCAAATCCCCCTGAATGATGAGACATAGTCGCATCGGGCAGCGCACATAAATCTTTCACCTGACCACAGAAAAGGCATGTCCGACCCAGGGGACGATACAGTCTTAAGGTTTTTATGACTTCACGGTGTATTTCGGTTTCGGTGACTGTGTGTGCTGCTATTGAGTGTCGCATTTCGGGACGACACTGGATGAGTGTGAAAAGCTGTCCAGAAATACAGACGGACATTGTAGTAGATGAGAAAAATCGAACTGGAGCGAAGAGGAGTTAAAGGGGCATTATGTAACTTCTCTGACAAGTGCACTGTGTCCACGGAGATGTTATGTTTTGTCTGGAACGTGTAATAGATTGGACATTAAAGGACAAGTATTATTTATTATTTGTATTGTTTTTAGCCTTTAAACCTGCTCGAGTGTCTTCAGTTTGACAGCTCACGTTTAGAAATAAAAATAAAATGTTTTTACAAAGAAAAATTTAATTTTGCGTTGGGAGATGCCATTTTGACTTAGCTGTGGCTCCATCTACTGGCTGTAGAGACAATTACACCCATGTAAATATATACCCACAATACATTACAGTAATGAGTGGATCTGACAAAGTTGTAGTTATCGTGATTAGACGGAAGAAATGTTCAGAGTGAGTCTGGCTGTGATTTAAGGACTTAAAACAGCAAAGGATTCTGGGATAAGTGATGTCGACATCATCTACGTCACACATGAAGGAGTTCAGAACACAGTGTTGAAGAGAGAGGATTTACAAACCAGCATCAAATAAACATGAATGAGGCTAAATGCTGCTCCAGGTGTGTTTTTGACGATCGAACAAAGTCAAAGTCAAAATTTTCTACTTCCTGGTTGTAAATCATGATCTCACACTGGGAAATTCTGTAACTGTTACCTAGCAACCATGTCGTACACTCGGCCAGAACATCTCTAATGTTGCAGAAGTTATTGTTTGTCAAATAACAGTATACGGAAACACCTATTTTGTTGAATTAATGTTTAAAGGATCAGAAAAATGTGTTTCTTGGTTGTAAATTGTCCCTAGTGTGTCTCCCTAGTGTGACGTCGTCATGTTTTGGGACCCTGCTCTACTTCCTGTAAATTTCAACACAATTTTCAACTTTTCTCCACAAACTTACTCTTGATTGGTCTAAAACAATCAGATATATTTACAACAGGCTTTATTCTACTAAATAAAGTCGAAACTAGAAATTCATAAAAACATACGTGTCATACATACGTGTCATATGCACTTGAAGTTTGTTATCTGTCTGTTTCGTCTGTCCGTCTGTTTAGTAAGAATTTTAAATTGTTTTTGTAAATGAGACTCCAGCTCTGTTATCTATTCTAACATCCTCTCTTAAAATATCCAGTTTTATTAGGTATAAAACCTGCTAACCCTGTAGTTTATGTTCCTGGGCCTGTTTTATAAAATGAACTCTGAACTAAATCATAAAAACATGACTCAAAATCTTATCATAATTGCAACGCTTATCAGAAATATCGCAATTAGTTATCTGTCCAAAATCTCTCAGCCCTATAATACATAATGTTATAAAGTGATTAGACGCTCAAAGGCAACATCACAGTCATGAACGACAAAATAGCAAAAAATACAAGCTACTAAAGATTCTAGCGCACAATTTGGGAAAAATATCGAATTGCAATTTTTCCGACCAGTTTTCTGATTGCGATTAGATTTATGTTTTAATTATGGGATTCTGTTCAAAGTTTAAACACAACCAGGAGAATTGACTCAAATATGAACTGACAAACTGATAGAAAAGCGACAAAAATGCGGAACCATGTAATTTTGTCGCTTTTAGTTGCGTCATGTTTTAGTTAGTTTAGACACATTTTCCGGTTTTAGAAGCGTTTGTGGCTTATTGTTGTTTTAAGTTGCGTTTTTGTCGCTTTTGTGTCACTTTTACTTGCATTTGTGTTGCTTTTAGCCACGTTTGTCACTTACAGTCATGTTTTTGGCGCTTGTAGTCAGGTTTTGTTACTTGTAGTCATGTTTTTGACATTTTTAGACACATTTTTGTTACTTTAAGTCACTTGTTTTCACTTTTAGAAGTGTTTGGGGCTTATTGTTCTCAGATCTGTGTCGCTTTTAGTCACTTTAATGTCACATTTGTGTCGCTTTTGTGTCCCTTTTAGTCATGTTTGTGTTGCTTTTTGGTGCATTGATGTCGCTTTTTGCCATGTTTTGCTGTGTTTTGCCACTTATATTCACACTTTTGACACTCTTAGTCATGTTTTTGACACCTTTAGACACATTTTTTCACACTTAGACTGGTTTTGTTGCTTTTTGTTGCGTTTTTGTTGTTTTTGTTGCTTGTTTCAGAACATGTTTCAACAAATCAATGCAGTTTTAATGCAAAATAAACAGGATATTTTGTTGTTTGTGGAGGACATTATTGCGCTTCAAAAACTGCGGCCTTTGCGGTTTGCCAATTGCGTCCCTTCGATTCGATCACCTGTGCAGCCCTTTCTCGCTCTTAACTGTAAAAGTATTCACGGTCTGCTATTACCCACCGTTTGGACGTCTAATTTTTCCCGTATCTTCAGTGTCATCCGCCCCCCGCAGCCCGGCTGTCCCCAGAGCGCTCTTATCACCTGCTGCCCGCTGATAGTGGAAGGTAACCGGACCCCTACACTTTCACCAGACCCCTGTCCAACAATACCCTCCTAATTAAATCACGCTGAACCACACGCAGCATCTGTTTTGTACATTACGACATTGAACCGCGGCAGAGGACAAGGCCTCGGCTGCTTCTTAATTCAATTACGCTCACATGGAGGTGTCGGAGTGGCCTGGGATCGCGCCCGCCGCTCAGGAGGGGTCATGCGCATTCACTCGGCACAATCAGAGTCAATAAAATCCCACAATAGGAAGCAGATTTCAATCACAAATGGGTTTAGTGCGTCCTGCGGGGAGGAGATGTGTGAAAAGTGAAGCTAATCAGAGCAGCTCGTTAGAAAGTGTTAAGAGGTAGTTTGAAGAAGGAAGTGCGCTCCTGTTGTGAGTGGATTTCGACATGCAATTAATTTACTGTACAATTGCATATACCGGCCTAGTTATCAGCAGTGAAAGTAGATTATATTTAGATAGATTAGAGCTGGTGTTAAAAATGGAATGGTGAGCTCGTCTCTGTGACAATCTGCTGCTGTTGTGAAATCGTCGTATCGTGATTCACTGTTTGTCCCTTTAATGCAGCTGTCTGTTCAAACACACTTTTTCTCCTGTTGTTTAGCCTCTGTAGCCTCTGAGCAGATGACTTTATTTACCTCTTAAAGGCCAGAGCTGCACAATTAAACCAAATCCACACGAAAACACAATTTTAATGGATGCAATTAGCAAATCGCAAAGACTGCAATGTTTGAAGTACAATGATTTCTTCCACAAACAACAAAATGTCTTGCTTTGATTTGAATAAATACTGCTGACACTGAAGTTTGGATTTGTACAAACATGTTGCGACAAACGCGCGACCAAAACTGACAAAAATTTGTGACAAAAACGCGGCTACAACCAACAAACGCAACTCAATGCACCAAAACGTGACAAAAAGCGTCAAAAACACAGCTACAAACAACAAACGTGCCTCAATGCTCCAAAAAAGACACAACAGACAAAGACGCGGATAAATATGAAAACAAAACTGAACGTGACAAAAACATGGCTAAAAGTGACAAATTTGTGTTTAAAGTGTGAGTTTGAACAGAGTCCTATTATTAAAACATAAATCGTAAACCTAATCTCAGTCGCAATGGTCAGAAAAATCACAATTAGATATTTTTCCTAAATCATGCAGCTATATTAAAGGCAATGGGAAAATACAAAGTGAACTTGAATTGTGATCAAATTGAAATCATGATCTGGAAGAACATCCTGATGATAATTTTTCTTCATATCACCCTAAGATAGATGGATTTAGGTTTAAGTCTTATTAGTTGTTTATGCTGTTTGATCAGATTGATTGTTTTCAGGAATGTAAGATTTCCCTTTTTTCTGTGTGGATTAAAAGACATTTTGATGAGAAAAAACAAAAATCCACTAATATTTGACGTGACATAGGAGTGGACAATATATCACATTTTTAGATTATGATCGTGAATGTCTGATAATCAAACCTCAACTAATACGTTTAAAGACAGTTTTTAACACATTTCTGTTTGATTGACATAATATCATCTGAAAATTGTCATCAGGATACTTCAAAAAGTTAAAAAAGTACTGAAATATTATTTTTGTCAATGTGACCCACAATCGGACAATTTATAGTGACAAAGTCCATTATCCTGCAATATATTTCAATCACAAACCCTCTGTATTAATAATAGTTTGCTTCCTTTCAACATTGCAACTCAATAGAAAGTTGCAATGTCATTTTTTGTTTGAGAAATGGTGCATTGTATTTGTTGTAATGTCATCTGAAACTCCCACATAGTGGTGCTAGTTTCCTTTTACATAATAAAAAGCTTCTCCTTTCATTAATATTTCACAGGGTTTTACTTTTGATTCAACACTTGTTTAGTTTTTGTGGGGATTCTTCTTAGCTCTAACTTTTAGTCTAGTGTTTAGACCTAGTCAAGTGCTGGTTTAGTCCTGGTTTAGTCTTGGTTTAGGCCTGGTTTAAACCTGCTTTAGACCTGGCTCAGTCCTGGTTCAGTCTTGGTTCAGTCTTGGTTCAGTCTTGGTTCAGTCCTGGCTCTGTCCTGGCTCTGTCCTGGCTCTGTCCTGGCTCTGTCCTGGCTCTGTCCTGGCTCTGTCCTGGCTCTGTCCTGGTTTAGTCCTGGCTCTGTCCTGGCTCTGTCCTGGCTCTGTCCTGGCTCTGTCCTGGTTTAGTCCTGGCGCTGTCCTGGCGCTGTCCTGGCTCTGTCCTGGCGCTGTCCTGGCTCTGTCCTGGTTCTGTCCTGGCGCTGTCCTGGTTCTGTCCTGGCTCTGTCCTGGCTCTGTCCTGGCTCTGTCCTGGTTCAGTCCTGGTTCAGTCTTGGTTCAGTCTTGGTTCAGTCTTGGTTCAGTCCTGGCTCAGTCCTGGCTCTGTCCTGGCGCTGTCCTGGCTCTGTCCTGGTTTAGTCCTGGCGCTGTCCTGGTTCTGTCCTGGCTCTGTCCTGGTTCTGTCCTGGCTCTGTCCTGGTTCTGTCCTGGCTCTATCCTGGCTCTGTCCTGGCTCTGTCCTGGTTCAGCCCTGGTTCAGTCCTGGCTCTGTCCTGGTTTAGTCCTGGCGCTGTCCTGGTTCAGTCCTGGTTCAGTCCTGGCTCTATCCTGGCTCTGTCCTGGCTCTGTCCTGGTTCTGTCCTGGTTCAGTCCTGGTTCTGTCCTGGTTCAGTCCTGGCTCTGTCCTGGTTCTGTCCTGGCTCTGTCCTGGCTCTGTCCTGGCTCTGTCCTGGTTCTGTCCTGGTTCTGTCGTGGTTCAGTCCTGGTTCTGTCCTGGTTCTGTCCTGGCTCTGTCCTGGTTCTGTCCTGGCTCTGTCCTGGCTCTGTCCTGGCTCTGTCCTGGCTCTGTCCTGGTTCTGTCCCAGCTCTGTCCCAGCTTTGTCCCAGCTCTGTCCCAGCTCTGTCCTGTTGGTGTATTGGACACATTTCACCCCTCTGTAAAATAAAGTTGAACATCCCTGGTCTAAATGAATACGACTGTGACTATCCAGACTTTTTCAGTATTTTTTATTCCATAACTCTGTGACACGCCGTGCACTTTATTGGAGTCTGCACTGGTCGTTCCAAATCTACCAAATCACTAAATCAATAATGTTTTTGGATTTTTTTGTGCGTTATATAGCAAAATACAGCTCTCTTCAAAGCAGGACTTCAACTAACAGTTATTTTGGTAATCAATTAGTCTTGCGATCATTCTTTTGATTCATCTATGAGTTGTTTTAGAATGCAAAAACGGCTGTGAACACAAGATTTTTACTCAATTTGACTCAGATAAAGCTGAAGTGAAGCCATCTGAGGACGTCCTGGTGGAGAATATTTACAGACAAAAGGGTATTTTAATCAAAAACACAAAATTTACTCATTTTTGTTTGATTCCTGCTCTGTCTGAGTAATAAAACCTCTTCTTCGGCTCATGGACTGAGTCTGTTTATAGACCAGTCAATGATTATTCGATTACTTAATTAGTTGACAACTCTTTCTATAATCGATTAACTTCAAAATTCACATTTTAAACACGTCCAGGGGCATTGACATTTGAGACAAGATGGACATGTTCAACTCTAAGCTATAGGTAGGTTTTATATATAATAATAAAGGACATTTTTGTTGTTTTTAGAGAAAATAATTGCACTTGTTTGCGATGCAGTTGTAAAGAACGCAAAAAAGGCTGTGAATATAAGATTTTCACTCAGTTTGACGCAGATAAAGATGAGGACGTCCTGGTGGAGAATATTTACAGACGAAACGCTGATTTAATCAAAAACACAAAATGTATGCATTTCATGTCATTTTTGTGTGATTCCTGCTCTCTCTGAGTCATAAAACCTCTTCACTCACCTCAGGCATGTTTTCAAGTCTGTTTATAGACCAGTTAACGATTATTTGATCACTAAATTAGTTGACGACTCTTTCTATAATTGATTAACTTGTTGCAGCCTTACTTTGAAGTTCACATTTTAAACACGTCCAGGGTCACTGACATTTGAGACAAGATGGAAACATGACAAGAACAACCTTTATTTAAGAACATGCAGTTCATCTAGACCCTTTAAAATGTGATGTCATAAAAATACCAGAATGGAGGCGAGTGGAGGCAAAATGAAGTTGACTGTAAAGTCTTCAATGATTATCTCACATTAGATCCAAATTGTACTGGTTTTAAGTGTTTGTGTTGGAAAAGGGAAACACATTTGAATTTCCAGGGTAGAAAGGTCAGTTAGTTTGCTTTTCTATGACAAACGATAGACAAAATACAATTTTCTAGCCTTAAAATTGTATTTTAGCTTCAAAAGAATCTAATTTATGGAATAGTATCTAATATATCTGTAGATAAAATGAAAATTATTGTGGGCTATACATTTCTGTGAGTATTTTTCCAGTAAAACCTATAAATCTGGATTGTTCCTTCATCAAAAATGCAAAGAGTTTATCTTAATTTCCTAAAGAAAATATGTAAAATACAATAATAAATGTGTTTTAAAGCAGCTCTGATGTCACTCACATGTGTCTGAGGCTTTTCATTTTCCAAAACCATCAAATTTTTTCATATTTTGTGATATTCTGAGGTTAATCCCCGTTTCTCCAGTGAAATCACATTATGTTGCACTTCACTTTTGCCCCCATTCCGAATTTAGAATGTTTGTGTTTACAGACTTTTAAAGGGTCTATAGGTTTTATACATAATTACACAGTACATTTTTGTAGAGAAAATAATTGCACTTGTTGCTAATTGCGCCCAGTCCCACACACAGAGACCAGCCACAGCCGCCCTGACACTTTACCCGGCTCAGACTAAATACATCTCCACCTC
Source organism: Rhinogobius similis (assembly GCA_019453435.1). Taxonomy (NCBI): domain Eukaryota; kingdom Metazoa; phylum Chordata; class Actinopteri; order Gobiiformes; family Gobiidae; genus Rhinogobius; species Rhinogobius similis. The sequence goes on along the minus strand of CM033624.1, from coordinate 31,601,874 downwards.
CGAGTGCTCAAGGACCCCACGTTTAACACAAGATGAGCAGCTTCGGTTACAAAGATCGTAAAAAGAGCACAATCTGCACCAATGACTCAATCAACACACGGCGCACAAGTCGGTGGAATCCAGGCCGCCCTTCCCCCCGAGCCCCAGGCCACCCCCAGCCAGAGGCACTTGTGGCAGGCTAAACTCGGAGATGTCTCTGGGCCAAACGCGTCAGTGGAAGCGCTCATATAAACAACCAAATAAAGGCCAATGAACCAGGGCTCGGTGTCAGACATCAGCTCGTAGAACACGGCTGTGCAATGCATGATGGGAAACGGAAGACTTCAAAGTGAGATACTACAGGTGGATAGGAAAAAATCTTAAATTTAAAGGTATCAATTTGAAACTTCTCCTGTAGTTTACTCGCATAAATATAAGAAAAAAGTATATTACATATTATATTTTTCATCATGTCGTGTTTTCATGTAGAAATGAGGAATTTTATGTTTAAAAACAGCCAAAAATACATATATTTGGGACATATAAATCTGAAAATAGAGAGAACCAGGTTTACATTTCTCAGCTAATTTTTTACACATATTAGTTTCAAAAACCTTTTACAGAGGGGATTTTGGAGTTTAGACTTGACTGAAAATGTTCCTAAAAATTAAAAAAAAAAAAAAAGTAACTTCAATAAATCAGTTTTAAAATTGGATATCAAAAAAATGTTTCAGTACGTTTCGTCAAAATCTTTTGGTGTGTAGGCGGTACCTTAAATGGTGATCCTTATATCCCGAGGAGAGAAAAATGCATTTTTAGAAAACTGTTACGATGGCCCAGAGAAATCTATGGATGAAGTGGATTAAATGAAATAATAAAACATCTTTAAGAGCAGACTGGACAAGTTTGTTGTTTCCATATGAAAGCAGATATGTTGAGAGAGCAAACTGACCAAAAAAGAGCCGTCATATAGAACTTTTATTGTTGTGAATGTTGTCCTTTTGTATTTAGAGTGATTGAGGCGTGTTTCAGTAATCTTTATATACACCAGATTTATTCGTGAAGGACTGTCTGAAATAGGGGTGTACATGGTTAACCGATTAGCCGATTAACCGTGACGAGTGAAGACATCTTGCCTGGTTAACCGCTACGTTTAATTTTTTTGTCTTTTACTGTGTTGTAATACACAACTGTGCAACCAGAGGGCGCCTGAGCGAGCACGGCTATCGATCTTTTACTGCAGAAGCCAAGGTAAGCGGCTAACGTTAGCGGCTGTTGCTGTCGCTGCTCTGCATTTACGGCGTAATGCACTGAGGTCTATTATAACTCATGAGGTCTATTATAACTCTTAAAAAAAAAAAAAAAAAGCACTGTGTTAACCGTTAACTGTGAAAGGCTCCAACGATCGGTAGAAGAAAAAATTGAAATTGTGCACGTAGAAAGGTTATTGTTGAAATCGTTGATGTAATCCCTCATTCGTCCAGGCGTGTTTCATCGTAGAAAAGGTTTCAGGATGACAACCCCTGAAACCTCTACGGTTATTGTTGAAAGTAAACGGGGAAAAGGTGAAACTTCATAGTAAATATTTTAAACTGACTAGGCGTAGAGTCATTACAGCGGAACAAGCCAAGAAATCAAAGTTTTGTTGTCCAGTTGAAAGAAAAGCACATCTTTCTCTTCTTAAATGTATAGAGTCTGTATTTCTGCTAAAAGACTGAAGTCGATTCGCCGGCATCACCACTGGTTTAGACTTGACTTTTTGCCCAAACCCCAGCGCTGCCTCTGGTGGTTCAGAGTCGCTCGAGGTGGATTCTCCAGAGTGTGTGAACGTACAAATATCTCAACTGGCCCGGTTTATTCAAGACTCCATTCCAATGAAAAATCCTGTTCTCTGCTGCTGCATACACATCCATAATTATAATTACATAGATGAGCTTAACGATTTACAAGTGAGAAAATATAACAAACAAGAAAGCAGCGTTCATGTGTTAGAAGTATGTATTGGTCTATATTGGGTTAAATACTTTTAGCAACTTAACTGTACCGAAATATAATGAACCGACGCCTCCCAACATCGAAACCAAACTGAATAGCGTACCGTTTTGCACCCCTGTTCTTCATAGTTGTTTCAGAAATGAGAAGTCATTCATAAGTTGCATTTCTTATTATCTTAGGTCAAATGCCATAACCCTATCCAGAAAGATTTAAAGTCCATATGACAGATTAGATGACACATTTCACTAAAATGTAGTGAACATGACTATATTTAAGATTTTACTAAACATTTTGCCTGTTTGTCCCCAGTTTGACAATTTCGGTCAAGTTTATAAAGTCACTTCCTGGTTGGACATGAGCAGTAAATATGACATAGTTAGAGAAATACCACAACTGTTACTTAGCAACCATACTGTAAACAAGGGCCAAAACCCACATAAATAACACAATACTAATACCCAGTAACAACTTTATTTTGTTGAATGACAGTTTAAACTGTCAAAAAATTGTGTCGGTCATCTGTAAATGATCTTTTTGATGACATCACAGAGGGACTCAGCACTACTTCCTGTAATTTAAACTTGAATTGTTCTAAATTTCTTCATAAACTTCACATGTAAAACTATAACAAATAATTGCCACAGGTGCCCTTCCAACTAAATCATAATTAGAACATTTTGAGGACTTTTGATTATATTTAACATTTTTCTAAACATTTTTGCCTGTATGCAGCAAATATGACATAGGTAGAGGTAATTTCACAACTGTTACCTAGCAACCATTTTAAAAACAAGGGCCAAAATCCATAAAAATTACACAATACTTATGATTTGTCAAATAATATTTCTTGATAACACCTTAATTTTGTTAAATGGCTGTTGAAACTGTCAGAAAGATGTATCAGTTGAGTGTTGACTGTCTCTTTATTTTCAACTGTGTGTCGCTTTTTGATGACATCACAGAGGGATTTCATTTTACAACTCAGCACTACTTCCTGTCACTTTTATTTTTCAAAATTTCTTCACAAACGGCAACTTCACACATAAAAAACTATAATAAATAATTGCCCTACCACCAAACTAAGTCATAATTAGAGCATTTTGAGAACCTGTCATGTAGACTTTAAATACTGCATCACTCCAATCATAATATTCTACTTTTTAAATGGTGAAAAGTCCCCAAAATGCCTGTAAAGAGTGAACTGGAGTGAACGATTAGAGTGCATTTGGACGAGGACTGTATGAAGTTGCGAAGCTGTGCAGAGCAAACAGCCGCTCCACTCCGCAGTTTGAACAGGGGAGAAGGTCAGCCGCCTCAGACCCATTCACATAATTGCTTGAAGACCGGCCTCAGTAAACATTGCACTGTTGAATTATGGGCCCACGAGACGAGCCATCTCTTCCTCAGCGGGACAATGGAGCAGTGAAGTGGCCCGGGCCCATATGGAGAGCAGGTTTGTTGATTCCGCACCGAGGTGTGAGCCCGGGCCGAGATGGAGGTCGCGGGGTCACGCTCTGAACCCGAGTCTATCACAGTTCACAGGATTTATGCGCTGGAAGTATTAGCTCCTGCCGCCCGTCATTACAGTGTGCAGTGGATCATAACGTCAGCAAACGGCCGACTCATGGTGGTATTAACGATTTTAAAAAAGCATTCAATCACAAGAGCGTATTGGAGATATGCAAATTTATAAGATGGAGTATGTTGTTTATCATTTAAACCATTTAAATTACCTCCTAAAGAGACAAAAATGTTATGTAATCAGGGCCGGCTCTTGGAAATTGGTCACCCTAAACAAGATTTTGGCTGTGGCCGCCATTTGACAAATGCAACAATCGATTAATCGCAACTTAGTCGATTTAAATAAATGGTTGTCAATTTTTTAAATAAATAGCGAGTAATCGTTAACTGGTCGAAACACAGACTTCAAAACAGTATATGTGCTAAAAGAAGAGGTTTTATTACTCTGACAGAGCAGGCAGACACACAAAAACCAGTAAATTGTGTGTTTTTGATTAAAATACTTGTTCATCTATAAATACTATTAAAATTGTCGTCTAACGTCTTCACTTCAGCTTTGTCAGGGTAAAATTCAGTAAAATTCTCATATTCAAGAGGCTTTTGCATTCTAAACAACTTATCGATTAATCGAACAAGTAACTGCTAGACTAATCAATAACCAAAATAATCATTAGTTGCAGCCCTAAAACACAGTTAAAAAATCAGAAGTGGGGAAAAAAACTGACTCAAAATCTCAGACATGCGGGTCTTGTTTTCATCAGCATTTACATGTTTACGTCTATCCCTGTATTTTTTATTTTCAATGTTTTTTAGGGCTATAGACCTTTTTGTCTGTGTCTTGGTCGATCAACAATTTTATCAGTTGACTTTTTAGATTTCAGAGTTTATTTTGCCCTATTTTCTCCTGGTTTACTGGTTTACTTCTGTACAAATATTTATTTTTGCCTGAAATCCTCGTCTTGTGAGTGCAGTTTTGGTCTGATATTTGGTCAGATCATAGAGATATTTCATGCTTTTGTGCTTCTGCTGTTCTGTTTATGTTGTATAATCTTGATTCAGCTCTCAATACACATTCTACCCAAATCTTAGGCCGGTAACTGTAAACATGCAGAGAGTTTTCCTCTTTAGATAGCAGGTTTTTGTGTCTGGTGTAACAGCGTTGACAATTACCAGTCAGCCCAGCACAAATAAATGAGAAACACTGCTGCTTTTGCCCAGAAACTCTTTTATTAAGGTCTGAACATTATCATTCTGCTTCTGTTCGTAGATAGGGATTGCCACAGCGCAGTCATCGGAAAAAAAAGTCTCAAACATGTACCAGTTTTGTCAGCACTGGTAAAAATATGGTGCCAAACAAGGAGAGGTCCTTGTTGTGTAAAGTGAGTTTTACAGTTATTAATTACAACCATTTACACCCACAATCGCCCTGTTACTCACTCAGCCGTTTTGAAACCCTTGAGGCCATAGATTTTTCTTGAGTTGAGTTTCCACTTCGCTTTATCCAAGCAACTTCATAGAACGTCAACCGAAATTACCCATCAAAGGCTGCACAATAAATCGAAATAAAATCAAAATTGAAATTTGAATGGACGCAATTGGCAAATCGCAAAAGGCAAAGTTTAGATTGGTTCAAGCATTTTCTTAAACGAGCGACAAAAGCGTGACTAAAAGTGACAAAAACGCAACTAAAAGCGATACAAACATGACTAAAAACGACACAAAGGTGACAAAAAGCGACCAAATGTGGCTTAAAACTACACAAGTGTATCTAAAAGTGTCAAAAACACATCTAAATTGTCAAAAAATGCTACTTGTAGTGCCACAAATGCGACTAAGCAACAAAAACGCACCTAAAGTGACAAACAACCGACTAAAAGAAACAAAAATGCTTCTGAAAGTGACAAAAATGTGTCTAAAAGTGACATAAATGTGACTGAAAGAGACAAAAACGCGTCTAAAACCGACAAAAACCTGACTATAAGTGACAAAAACATTCTGAAACATGATTCTTTTATCAGTGTGTCATTTCATATTTCAGTCTTTTTGCCAATTCTCCTGGTTTGGTGTTTGAAATGTGAACAGAATCCTATTATTAAAACATAAATCGCAAATCTAATCGCTGGTCAGAAAAATGGCAATTGGATATTTTTCCCAAAAAGTTTAGCTCCACCCGCCAGTGTTGTCACAATTTAAAAATGTCACCTCTATTCAAGATTACGGAAAAGGTTGACGTGCAAAACTGATTTTGACACCATTTTTATTGAATTATAATGTAATTTTCAGCATAAAGAGACTGCAGTTTCTCTAGCTCTGATATAGATCAAGACTAGACAAGCAAAGTCCCAATTTTGTCCTATTTATCCGTTTTTCTCTGTATTCTTGCTCGTTGATGAGTATCTAATTTGTACGACCTGTATTAATTTGTTTCAGTTAATCTGTTAATTTACTAGGGCTAAAGTCGACAAAGAAATTCTTGGTCGACTGAAGACCTTCCCCTTTGACTAAAAGGGGGTGTGGCAAAACTATGAAGTATCTCTCTGTATCTGACCCAAACTGCACAAAAAAAACCACAACTGCACAAGAGTTCATGCAAAAAATAACAATTCAAACTGAGAGGTACAAGGAAACAGTATCTCTATTTATATAGAGCTGTATAAATCAGATTAAATGAATGATTCACTCCTAAACCTTTAGCCAAGTCACTCTATATCTTCACTTTCTCACTGTTTTTGTCGTATAAATCCAGATATCTATTTGCACTACTGTCTGTCCAACTGTACATTTCTGTATATAGTCCAAGTCTATTCTATTTTATTTTATTCTTAATTTTATGCATGCCCTTTTTTTTTCTAATATTTTATTCATTGTTTTATGTTGCACCTTACGCCAAAGGAAGTTCCTTTGTTTGTGAATTTTGATCACTGACAATGGCAATAAACCGATTCTGATAAATTCTTTTAATCGAAATAAAATAATCAGTAATAAAAGTAATAAAATGTGGGTCGACTGAAACACCATCGACTGCCACTTTAACAATATATTATATAAGAACTGTCTATTTGCACTGTCTGCCAACTGTACATGTCTGTATATAGTCTTAGTCTATTTTAGTCCATTTTATTTTATTTTTATGCATGCCTCTTTTATATTTTTTATTATATTTTATTCATTGTTTTATGTTGCACTGTAAGCCAAAGCAAGTTCCTATGTTTGTGAATTTTGCCAAACCATCTAATTCTGATAAATCCTTTTAATCGAAATAAAATAATCAGTCGAGTAATAAAATGTGGGTCGACTGAAACACCATCGACTGCCACTTTAACAATATATTATATGAGAACTATGTATTTGCACTGCTACATTTGCACTGTCTGCCAACTGTACATTTCTGTATATAGTCTTAGTCTATTTTAGTCCATTTCATTTTATTCTTAATCTTATGCATGCCTCTTTTATAAAATGTATTCATTGTTTTATGTTGCACCTTACGCCGAAGCAAGTTCCTATGAATTTTGATCACTGACAATGGAAATAAACCGATTCTGATTAATCGACTAAACGACCACGAGCCCCACAAACCACAGATCAGTACAATAATTCACCTTCTGTTGTTTCCCTCTCTGCTCTTCAGTCCTGGTGCTTCCCTGCAGCCTCACGCCCTCGTCCTCTCCGCCTGAGCCCACTCCAAACACAGCTGCACTTGTTCATGCGCCGACATGAGTCCACACGTTCAGAGCTCGGCGAGTTGTAACCCGAGTCTTTCCATTCACACCTCGCTCCTCGCCCTTCGCCCTCCCTCGTCTCCAAACACGCTTCTGCCGCTCATGTCGCTCTGCTGTCCGGGGGGAGCGTCTTCCTGTGGCCTCGTCGTCGTTTCGTCCTAGATTTCCTGGACAAATTGCTTTGGACGTCCGCTCGGCTGTTCAGAGCAGTTTGACCTCGCTGCAAAATGCTATATGTAATACCGCTAGGCCTGTCACGGTAACACATTTTGGTGCGATATATAGTTTTCATTTTTTTCTTTAACCGATCGTTGGAGCCATTCGCGGTCAGTAATCGTTAACCGGTTGCATTAACACAGCGCTTTTTTGTTGTACTTTTTGTTACTGAACGAGTTGTTTTAGACGTCGGTGCTTTACGAGAGCAAACGCAGAGCAGTGACCGCAACCGGTTTAAACAGAGCACAACAGACTGAACGAAAGCTCCAATAAACGCCGTTTTGATGCTCTGTTGTAGTAATAATGAATAGACCACGATTTTTTAAGAGTCTCGTTATAAAGTCTCTAACGTTAGCCGCTTACTTTTAGCTTGTGCAGGTAAAAGATCGATAGTTTTCCATCTGTTTGCTCCACCAGCGTGAAATCCAAGTTAAATAAACCATGCAATATTAATATTAGTTCATAAATACTACAGTGTCTCAGGTTTGCTCCGTCTTTATGAGATAAATCTATTATTTTGAAGTTGTCAGTGCACTTGTTTCACTCGGATGCGCATGAGGTGCTCTCTCAGGCGCCCTCTGGTGGTGCAGTTGTGTATTACATCATAGTGAACAACAGAAAATGAAACGTGCCAGTTTAACCGGGCAGGAGCTCTTCACTCGGTTAAGCGTTTAGTCACAGTTAATCGGCTAATTGGTTAACCATGAACACCCCTAGTTCAAATAACTTAATGAATAATCGAAAGTGTAATCGATTAGCAGAATGATTGTCAGTAGCAGCCCTTAAAAGATTGCTAATGTGCAGGCCTGTCTAGATAATTACTGTATTGAATTGTCGTTAAATATATATTAGGCCGAACTGAACATATATATCTGAGGCTCAATATTTATCGTGTGCATTTTCTTTGCTCTTCGGGGAACTATTTCTTTGTTTTTTCGATACAATTTCAGCTTTAGAGAGTGAAATAATCAACTTTTCTGATTCATTAAGGACACCAACTAACTAAAAATGTGTGTAATTGTGCTATGTATTTATTGCAACTCTTGTTTAATCTTTATTGGACATTTTTGGAGGGGGATTTGTGCTGACTGTGCTGACTGTTTAGGGTGAGACACTGCAGGTGAATAGGAAAAAATCTTAAATTTAAAGATATCAATTTGAAACCTCTTGTGTAGTTTACTCCCATAAATGTATATTACAAAAATATATTACAAGTTTTTCATCATGTCATGTTTTCATGTAGAAAGGAGGCATTGTATGAGTAAAATCTGCCAAAATAACACATATTTGGGGCATTTAAATCTGAAAAATGGAAAGAACCAGGTTTAAATTTCTTTGTTCATTCTGTACATATATTCGTTATAATAAACTTTACAAAGGGGATTTTGGATTTCTTATTTCATGTTTGAGTAAACTGAATTGTCCTAACAATTGAAATTTCGCCTCATTTTCACTCTTCAATAAATCAATTTTAGATATCAAAAAATCCTTTTGTACGCTTGGTCAGAATCTTGTTCAGTCCAAGATTGTACAGTTTGGTGTTTGTAGGAGCTACTGTAAAGCTGAGCTTTATGTCCCGAGGGGAGCAAAAGCCATTTTAAGAAAACTGCCTTGGAAGTTACAATGTCCCACAGAAATCTGTGGATGAAGTGGATTAAATGAAGAAGGAAACATCTTTAGGGGCAGATTGGACCAGTTTGTTGTTTCCACATGAAAGTGGATGTTATGATGATCAAAAATTGAGACTCTATTTGTCTGTAATGTCTCCCTTTAACATTTAAAGGTTTCCATGAAGCCGTCGTTCCTTCAGCCGAACCAATATTTGTGGTTTCATCACTCCACAAGGCTCAGTTTAGCTCTGCTCTTTACTGCACTGAATTACAAGTAATAAACTCTTGAGTTCAAGCTGAGGTCACGGGATAAGTTAAGGACACGCCACTGGAGCTTCCCAGTGAGATAGAAATAGCCAATGGACCCAAAGTTCCTGTATTTACTCAAGAATATGACACGGATATATTTCAGACGGCGCTAATATCTCCTCCTGCAGAGATTACAATGCCTTTTGATGAAAAACGGATGAGTTCTCTGCGCAATCATGTGTGCGGGAACGGAAAAAAGATCCATCATTTTCTTAATACTAACTTAAACAAGAAGAACAAAAGTGCCAGACGATTGCGCTCCGATCTCAAACAGCCTGCCACGTTGGCCGCTTCCCAAGTCCGCACCTATTAAACATTCATTGAAATGCTAAGTTCAGTGTATTGCGTATTCCTTTGAAGGTGAAGGAGCTGTCTGCGGCCCGTTCAATTTGCTTTTGTCTTTGTAAGTGGCATTGACGTGAACCAATTGGCCATTCTGCTTTCTTGTACTGTGCCGCACTGTCGCATACAGGCGCTCCAGGCTGATGGGGGTGGCTGCCCTCTTCACACTCGCAGCTTTTTCTGACTTCAATGCGTGTTAGTTTGTCTCCTACTGCTTGGAAGAAAACAGGAAATAGAGAAAATTGTGCTGTTGAAGGGCTTTTCCTGACTATTTAAAGTGCACATGACAGGTTTTCACGATTTTCTCATTTTGACTTTATTTGGTGTGTTTAATACCAGTTGTGCAGATACATTTTAGTTTTACACCAATCAAGCAGCTGTTTGTGGAGAAAAGTTGGGAAATATGTTGAAAATTATAGCAAGTAAACAGACCGATGACGTCACACTAGGGAGAGAAAGTTTAAGCATAATTTACACAAACAAAACGACTTTTTTGATTCTTTAAACATTGATTCAACAAAATAAAGGTGTTCGCATGTATTTTTATTTGTAAAATAAAAAAATCTGTGACATTGAATGAGTTTTAGCCCCATGTACAAGATGGTTGCTGGGTAATTTACTAGTGTGATGTCATCATTTACAAACAGGAAGTAAAACTAAAAAAATTGCTAAACCGTGATTAAAATGTGTGTAAAAGTTTTTTAACTAAGTTTGAAATATATTTGCCGTAACTTCATTTTTTTCAACTCAGTCGTCCAACCTGTCAGAGGCACTTTAAGATTCATTTGTAGATTTTATGTTTGTTTATGGTTGTATTGTCGTGTTCTGACCAAAAACTATTATTTTGGTAATCGATTAGTGTAGCGATTATTGTTTCGATTAATCCATTAGTTGTTTAGAACGTGAAGTGCCACTGAATGTAAGATTTTTGTTAAATTTGACCCCAATGAAACTAAAATGACGACTTTGGGACGTCCTGATGTGGAAATTTACAGACAAAATAGATTTTTCATTCGGGTTTGTCCACTTCTTTTTAGCAATTTCGGGCTTCTTTTTTGGAAAGCTGCTTGCAAATTTTGAGAGTCATGAGTTTTTGCAGGTTTTTGGACTTCTTAGCAGCACTTTCACGTCAAAAAAGAGCACATTTTTAGCCTTTTTTCAGTTCTGTTTCATGTTAATAGATGGAACGATGATTAAAAAACAGACAATGAACTAGTTGCTTATTTTTATGGATCTTTGTTGCTTGTTTCTCTCTGAAAATCTTGCATTTGATCAAAAACATGGCGTTATCGTGTTTTCTTTGTCATTTTGATGTGATTCCCGATCTGTCTGAGTGATAAAACTCTTTTCTGAGCACACGGCATGCTTTTTAAGTCTGCGTATAACGATGATTTGATTACTAAATCAGTTGACGGTTAGCTCAATAATTGATTAGTTGTGATTAATCGATTAATTTGTTTCAGCTCTAGTTCTGACTGATGTTTAAGTATTCTGCGAAATTTGAATACTGAGCGAATTGTTTATTGTTGAAAAATGCTACAAAAAGATCTGCTTGAAAATTAGGGCTGAAACAAGTCAATAGAGTAATTGCAACTAACCAATTGAGATAATTGTCAACTAATTTCGTAATCAAATAATCATTATCTGGATTAAACACAGACTTCAAAGCATGCCATGTGCTCAGAAAAGAGGTTTTATCGCTCAGACAGATCAGGAATTACATCAAAATGACAAAGAAAATGTGATTATTTTGTGTTTTTGATCAAATGCCAGATTTTCAGAGAGCAACAAGTGACTAAAGCTTTGAGAAACAGCCAAAAACAACTGACCCAAGATAAAAAAGATTAAAAAAAAGAAGAGAACAAAAACAAGCTACTAGTTCACCATCTGTATGTCAGTCATCGTTGCATCTACAAACTGAAAAACTAAACTAAAAATATGCTCTATTTATGACGTGAAAGTGCTGTTCACAAGCCCAAAAACTTGCAACCGTTGTTTAGTCAGTGTCAGTATTTGTGAACAACTGTAAAATTATGATGCTTCTTCTCAAAATAACAGTCATAACACTCTAACATTCTTATTTCTGAGTGGTCTGTGTATATTTTTCTTTTTAGTTCAGCCTTCTTGTGTTGTAATGTAAAATCTTTGCAAAAAAATCCTACTTTTGGCATATATTTGATCATTTTAATTAACAAACGCTTCCAATCTATAAAGTCATATCATTTAGGCCTGATAAATCGTCCAATTTCAGTCAAATCAGTTCCAGCACCTCTCCAGACACGCTCCTTTTGTGCTGCAGATCTCGTCACGTGTTCAGAGGTAATCCCATGCTGGTGTTTTATCGTTTCTGTCTTCGCTCGTGTGTCCTGCGTTTCCTCTCGCTGGACAAGTCGCTGCCTGCTCAAAGCAAAACACAGCTTCTATATCTGAAAGACGCTCGTAGAAGATTCTAATTCGTGTTTGTTTCAGGGTGTGATCGCTCAAAGCAGACTCTCCTCACGGTTGGGTTTTTGAAGAGGATAGAACGTTGCCTGTTGATTCAGTATTAATCTGCTGAACATGAACAATAGAAAGCTTTAATAACTGCTATTTAAAACAAACAGATGTGAAGCAGATATCCATAAGAAATGCTGAATAGGGCTGGTTGATATGGCAAAAAGTTATCATCATGATTTTCTTTTCTTTTCTTATCACAATTCTTGTTCACTTTGTATTTTTCTATTGCTTTTAACAGAGCTGTACGATTTAGGAAAAATATCGAATTGTGATTTTTCTGACCAGTGCGACAGTGATTAGATTTGCGATTTATGTTTTAATAATATCATGATGTTTAAATTCTCATTTTAAACACAATTTTGTCGCTTTTAGTCACTTTTTTGTCATGTTCAGTTGTGTTAGTCTTTTTTTATTTTTAGTCATGTCTTTGTCGTTTTTGGTAACGTTTTGATGATGGTCATCGCTCTCTGGACTAAAAAGACTCTAAAACACAAACGTAAAGACTTTTATGACAAAGATTGACATTATTAAACAAAAATGGCAAAAAAAAAGAAAAGACCTTTTCTGATTTTCCTCAATTATACACTTTTTGAATATTCTCTCTCTAGAATCTTCATTCACAATATTTCAACATTTATTTGGTTAAAACTGTTATTTATAACTATTCTAAGTCTCAATCTACAATAGAAATAATCGCTGACTGGTCGACGACTAAAATAAACTTTAGTTTCAGCCTTAGTCAAGAAAGTGTATTTAAATATCGCAATAATATTGATATTGCAGATCTTAATAGCCGTATCACAATAATTTCCAATATCATGCAGCCCTAATATACAGTATAAGTTTAATGTTCGAGTTTGTCTAACCCCTTGTTTACACTCAGTCCAGTCCAGTCCGGTTGCGGTCCAGGAGTCGCTCGGGTCACTTGCAGATTGCCTCTTACACCAAATCCAGTTTACCGCAGTACGTTTTTGACAAGGCTATGCAGATTCACGTGGTTTCACTCGAGAACACTCGTCTGCACCGCACCAGACCACTGCACCGTCCGGCAAAAATAAACTTACTGCAGACTCGCACTGGATCCCGGAGCCACGGCCGCAGTGCTCCGACGTCCGTGTTGGTTTTGAGCACTTTCTAAGTCGTCGGACCCAGAGCGGAGTCAGTGTACACCTGGGGTAATGCTCAATTTGGTCGACTAAAACCTCAAACCTCATCGACCGATTAACCAACCAACCAATCGACTAAAGGCCTGCATTCCAGACAATGCAATAACATCTCCACGGAGCGCCACAAAAGTTCCCGTTCACCTTTCAAAGAGCAGCTCAAACAACACTCAAACACCGGAATATCACAAATACTTTCACTCCAGTCCCTAAAAACCCTTGAACAGTCTTTCTCCGTCCAAATTCTCGGCGTGATATTGCTTTGCCCCTTGCAGAGTTGCCGTGGCCCTGGGGAGCGCTCCACAGTCTGGTCCGTGTTATCGTGTCAGCTGCCGTCCCGAGAGACATAACATCTCTCTTTTGTTCCACTCGCTCTCCAGACTCCTCCATCTCTCAGGAATTCTCTGCCCTCGTCCTTCTCGGCCCTCGTCCTCCCCTGCAGCTTTTACTGTGGCAGGTTTCACTCTGACCCCGGCATGTCCAATGTTACAAAGTCGTTTCACTTTTGTCCACCAGTAACAGAGAGAACGGCAGAGAAAAAACATTTAGGATCATTTTGTATAAATCCGTAGAAATTACACAAGTTATGATTTGACAAATACCTCGTAATACCTTTATTTTGTTGAATAGCAGTTTAAACTGTCAAAAAGTGGTGTCAGTTGTCTGTAAATTGTCTTATTATTTTTAGTGGTGCGTCGCTTTTTGATGACATCACAGAGGGATTCAGCACTACTTCCTGTAATTTTAAACTTTTATTTTTCTAAATTTCTTCACATACTGCAACTGCACAAATGTAAAACTATACTAAATATTTACAGTTGGTGCTCTCCCATCAAATAAGTCATAATTAGAAAATTTTGCGAATCTGTCATATTATAGGCTTTAAGAATGATCGTTAAAAGAGACAGAAACGTTCAGAGTAATTTCCCTGTGATTAAAGTCTATATGACATTTACTAATTATGACTTAGTTTGGTGGGAGGGCACCTGTGACCATTATTTACTATAGTTTTACATTTGTGAAGTTGCAGTTTGTGAAGAAATTTAGAAAAATAGAAGTTTAAAATGACAGGAATAGTCTTGAGTTCTAAAACGGAATCCCTCTGTGATGTCATCAAAAAGCGACAATTACACACAACTGACACAATTTTCTGACAGTTTAAACTTCAACTTCGTCATTCAACAAACTAAAGCTGTTATCAGGAATAATTATTTGTCAAATCATAACTATTGTGTCATTTATATGGATTTTCCCTCTTGTTTTCAAAATGGTTGCTAGGTAACAGTCCTGGAATTACCTCTATGTCATATTTGTTCATGTTCAAACAGGAAGTAACCTCTTAAATATTACAAAAACTGTCAAACTGGGGAAAAATAGGCAAAATGTTTAGTAAAATCTTAAATATGATCATGTTTTAGTTAAATGTGTCATCTAACCTTTCATATAGACTCATATAAACCTTGGTCAATTCATGTTTAATGCTGTACTTGAACCTCAACTTAGACATTTACAGGCACATTTGATCACATTCCTGATGCATTTTTGAAAAACAGTCTCATTATTGTCATGAGAGACTCCCAAAAATATAGAAATATTACATTTTGTCAGTACCATACGGTTCTTGCAGACGCTGATATTGACAAAACACTACATTTGCCACACTTTCCCTCCCGACACCTGATTCCAGACCGTGCCGGTTCCTTGGGAGATGTCTTTGCTGATAGCCGAGGTCAGGGGTTTGCCAGCGGCCCATTGTTTTGGTGCAGCAGCTTGCGTCGGACTAAATGTGGGTCGCCGTGCTGAGTCACCATCCTGTCGGGGAAATGAAACCTGGAATTATCAGGGACACAAAGAGGACCCCACTTCCCCCGAGCAAAGTTTATTCAGGCTTTCCTGTGTGGAGCTGGCTCATCCACTTTCATAAAACCACACCCCTTCCCCCATAGCTTTTCTTTTCCTTTATTATTAGTTTTTAGTCTAGATTGAGAGACATGACGTCATTTACTGTTGTTTTGGTTTCCAGATTCAGACTTGGTTAAAGGTGCACTTTTGTTGTGGAGTGTTCGCCACCTGCTTTTGTTATTGCTTTGTCTAGAATGTTCCACAATACAGCATTAGACGTATCCATCTTGCATTTATTCAATTACAGGTGTTTTTATTGCTCTAAATTTTGTCTTCACTGTAAGAAAAGTGGCCTCTCAACAATTTCGATCTGTAACTTGGCTGGAGCTTGATGATATTGACTTTGATTTTTCAATATTTTGATGACGATATTCAGACAATATTTCAATGCAACAGGAATGTGGTAAATGTGTCTGTAAATGTCGTGGTTGAGGTTCAAGTATTGCACAAAATGTAAATGTATCATAAAATAAACCACCAAAGGGCAGAAATATCACTTCATACCTTTGTTTAGTAGATTTTTGTAGAATAGATCAGGGCTGTTCAGTTTAAGACAAGGGAAATGATCAGGCCCTCAACCCTCTATATAGAAATATTTTATTTATCTCTTGTTATTGGTTTAGTCCTGGTTTAGCTCTGGTTTAGACCTGGTTTATTTTTGGTTTAGTTCTAGTTTAGTCCTGGTTTGGACCTGCTTTAGAACTGGTTTAGCCCTAGTTTAGGCCCTTGTTTTGCCCTGGTTTAGTTCTGGTTTTGTTCTGGTTTAGTCTTGGTTTTGCCCTTGTTTAGACCTGATTTAGTCCTGGTTTAGCCCTAGTTTAGTCCGGGTTTTACCCTGGTTTAGCTCTGGTTTAGTCCTGGTTTTGCCCTTGTTTAGACCTGATTTAGTCCTGGTTTAGCCCTAGTTTAGTCCGGGTTTTACCCTGGTTTAGCTCTGGTTTAGTCCTGGTTTTGCCCTTGTTTAGTCCTGGTTTAGCTCCAGTTTAGCCCTGGTTTAACTCTGGTTGAGTCCTGGCTTTGCCCTTGTTTAGCCCTGATATAGTCCTGGCTTTGCCCTGGTTTAGCCCTGGTTCAGTTCTGCAAATGCTGTTAAAGCCTTTCTTATTACATTCTATTTTTTCATATTTCAAAAGCGTCAGGCACATTTCTGGCCCCAAGGACAAAACCATGGCAAAAAATCTGGCCCTCGATAAAATTAAGTTGAATAGCCCTGGACTAGATGTTTCGGTCTCTTTTTTTTCTGTCTCTTTGTTATTTACAATATACTCTATAATCCAATTGTGCAAATCTCCAAAACAACAAATGCGATACATTTTTCTATATATTCCTCACCCCTATTTGTGAAATAACCTGCTTGTCTCCATGGAAATATATGCCATACTGTGGAAAGTAAAACCCTCCACCAGAAAAGTGGCTAAAGCCCTTCACAAACATGCACATCAGACGCCCCAGCCTGCTCAAATGCATAGCGTCATAGACTATTTGGACAGTCACACTTATTCCACTGTGGGAGGCGATACTTCCAGGGCCCTCGAGCGCTGTGAGTAAAGCTCCATATGCTCTATTACCCACTTTTGTTTCTGTCTTTATTTATTTAATTCAGTGACATAGTAAATAGTTATAAAAAAGAGCAGAAAGAGGAGCAATCTAATTTTATTTTACATTATTGGACGCGTGGTGAAAATATCAGCATTCATACTACAGCAAGTGCAAAGGTTCTTTTCTCTGTTAGGTTTGAGTTGTTAGCTGTCGCGCTGATACTTTGCCATTAGGACGATTAAGAGACAAATTTTCGTCTATAAAAAATAATTTACTATAAAATTGCTTGATCGTAATTGTAAACTGAACTATACAGACTCTAAAACACATGTCAAAATACCTTTTTATAACAAAGACAGTGATATTAATACATTAAAATGTCAAAAAAAGAATAGATTATTGCTGATTTTCATCAATAATACACTTTATTCATGAATATGCTTTAACTAGAAGCCTTTAGGTCACCATATTTCAATCTTTATTTGGGTGATTATGTATTGAAAAGGTTTAAATACACAATATAAATAATCGTTTGACTAGTCGACTAATTGAAAAACTAATCGCTGACTAGACAACTTAAAAAATAATCATTAGCGACAGCCCTAGTTGTCAACCCCCGTGGTACACAAAGGCACACATGTTCAAATATAAAATACAGAAATAACACAGACTTTATTCACGTTTGTACTGCACAGAGCGGGAGAAGAGCCGGGGACAGCACCCTGAGATTGTAAAGGGCTGTAAAATATATTGCAATCTAATCGAAATCGCCATTCAGAAAGCAGCAATTATCAAAGGTCTGCAAGTATTTAGCAAACATAATTTCCTTTGCAAGCAACTAAATATGCAGTCCAGTATGTAATGTAAAAAAAAAAAAAAAAAAAGGTGTTTACCCTGCAGCTTGACCTCTATAAACATATTTGAAAATGCATGGGTTTCTTGGATTAGATTAGCATTTCAGATTTCAGTCTTCTCTTAAATGTCGATGCTCCTTGAAGTTTTTAAAATGCGCTTTGAACAGAATCCTACGATCAAAATGTAAATCGCTAATGGAATCATAATTGCTCATTGCTTGTCAGAAAAATCGCAATTACATATTTTCCCCAAATCGTTCAGCCCTAAGCTTTAGTGACCTTCAAATACTGACCAAATCCTGGGATCACTCTATACTTAAAGCTGGGGTATCTGACTTTTTTGGGTGTAAATTTGTACATTTTGTGTTTTGCACCGAAGAATATCTTGTAAAAGCAGCACTTTGTGACGAAAATGACACCTCTGTGTGCTTTCTGCATCTATGGATAAAGTATTTTGTCTTGAAGTAAGAGCTAAAAGCAGCGCTCTGATTGGCTGTGCTTGGGTGGACCTCCCCAGTTCCACTTAATCATCTGAAAAGAGTTGTTTTAAAGCTGTGCACAGGACCGAAAATGAATGCATGTGAAAATTAACGACGAGCCAAAGGTGAGATAGATAGATTTGAAAAACTACTTATGGTTCCACAGTGTGAAAATCAGGTACTCCAGCTTTAAAGTGCCTATGACGGGTTGGACTACTCATGTCACTAAAATACAGGTAAGATAAATATATTCAAAGTTTTGCTAAAAATAATTATACTATATATTTTTTCATTTTTAGCTGTTTTTTTAGTTTTGTAATATCACTTCCTGGTTGTAAACGATGACATCACACTAGGAAATTAAAACTCTGCTGCTAAAACTCTGTTAATGCCACAGATTTTTTGGTCCGACAAATCAAAATATATGTGAACACCTTTATTTTGTTGAATTAAACTTTTAAGGGTAATTTAAAGTGCGTATGACGTGTTTTTATGATTTTCAAATTTTGACTTTATTCAGTGCATTAATACTTTGTGTGAATACAAATTACAGTTTTACACCAATCAGGTCACTATTTGTGGAGAAAAGTTGAAAAATCTGTTGACAATCACAGGAAGTAAATAAGTTGATGACATCACACTGGGGAGACAAAGGTCATGCATAATTTACAAAAAATAAATGACTTTTTTGACCCTTTAAACTTTGATTCAACAAAATAAAGGTGTTAACGTGGGTTTTTATTTGTCAAATAAAAAAATAAGTGATGTTAGATGAGTTTTGGCCCAGTGTACAGTGTGGTTGCTATGGTGATTTCCTAGCGTGATGTCATAATTTACAACCAGGAAGTAAAATAAAAAACCTAAAAAACAGCTAAACTGGGGTAAAATTTGTAAAGATTTTTGTAGAAATTTGATTATATTTATCTTAACTGCATTTTAGTTAAATGTGTATTTCAACTTGTCATGCGCCCTTTAAGTTGTTGATTTAGTGTAAATTATGCATAACCTTTGGATGGAGTGAGTCTCCCCAGTGTGATGTCATCAGTTTTTTAGTTCTTCCTGTAATTTCAAACTTATTTTTCAACTTTTCTACACCAACTACAACTTGACTGGTGTAAAACAGGAATTTGTACAATACGTATTAATACACCAAATAAAATCAAAATGAGAAAATCGTTAAAACCTGTCATATGCACTTTAAAGGGCCTCTGACAGGTTGAACTACTAATTTCACTAAACTGCAGTCTAGATAAATATATCTTAAATTTGGCCAAAATACTTCACAAATTTATCCCAGTTAAGCCATTTTTTGAGGTTTTTTTGTTTTATTTCCTGGTCATAAATGATGACATCACACTAGGAAATTACCATAGCAACCACACTGTACTCTGGGCCAAATTCATCTAATGTCAAGGTTTTTTATTTATTTTACAAATAAAAATACACGTGGGAACATTTTTTGTTGAATTAATGTATAAAGGGTAAAAAAAAGTAGTTTATTTTGTGTAAATTATGCACAAACTTAGTCTCCCTAGTGTGATGTCATCAATATGTCTACTTCCTGTAACTTTCTGCAGATTTGTCAACTTTTCTCCACAAACAGATACTTGATAGGTGTCAAACTATCATTTACATTTACAACAGGTATTTATACACCAAATAAAGACAAAATTAGAAAATCATGAAAACCTGTCATACGCACTTTAAGATCGGGTTCAGTCCTGGTTTAGTGTTATTTATGTGGTGCTTGCAAACCCAAAATATTACGTCTGATTGAAGGACTTTTGTTTTGAGTATCGTGTTCACTGATTTCACCTCCCAGCAGTCCTTCTTTAGACCTCATTCACTCCTTGTTAGTCCTGTTTGTTCCTATTTCCGTAAAGCCAATTATTTTCTCACAAATCGCTGCTCTAGACTGAAATACATCGCGTCATTGTGTCTCGGGTTTACAATATTGTCGGCGTTTGTTCTTTACCGAGAGATTTGCTCGTTACACGTTTCTTGCCCGTCATTGTCGAGCTTGAAAACGGCAGCACAAGTTTTCACAGGTTTTTGAAACTTGGCACGGATCTCACTGGAAACGAGGATTAATGAATTCCCCTGGTTCAAATTAGGCCAAGGAAGGATTAAGTTTCTTGAAGTTTGTCTTTGAATATCCACTGTAAATTTATTATGGGTTCTGCTGCTGGTGGAAATACTCTAAATTTAAAGTTTGCTGCTTTGGAAATTGTCTCTCCCAAACTCATCATGATACCGTTTTTAGTTCAAATATTTACATTCAAAGCTAAAAACTTCTTCAAATCTACAATACACAGTCTGTGCACGTTATTACATGTGTTTTAATTTGGTTATTACAAAAAAACGAAGCCCTCAGCTACTAATTTTTTCTGCTTGGTACTTTTGCTCTGATAGATATTCAGAGATTGTTTAATTAAGTTCTTGTTTCATATTATTCCATAGTTTCACCATAAACCGAAACAATTATGAATGCTTTTTAAAGTGTATATGACAGGATTTTATGTTTTTCTAATTTTTACTTTATTTTGTGTGTTCATAGCTGTTGTAAATAAAATGTCTAGTTTCATATCAATCAAGTAGTAGTTTGTGGAGAAAAATATAAAAAGTAAAAACAAATCGATGACATCACACCAGGGAGACGCCGACTCATTCCATCCAAAGGTTTTGCTTTATTTACCCAAAATAAACAACTTATTTCAACCCTTTAAACATTAATTCAACAAAATAAAGGTGTTCACATGTAAAATATATATAATTTGAGTTGTGAAATGAAATAATCTGTGACGTTAGATGAGTCACAGCACGGTGTACAAAGTAATTTCCATGTGTGTCCATGTTTACAACCAGGATGTGAAAGTACAATGTGTATTATTTTTACCTGTATTTTAGTTTTATGAGTTGTCCAATCTGTCATAGGTACTTTAAATGATGGAATCCTTCTTTTTCACAAAACCAAAATTGTCTTTGTAGCTGCTTACTTTTGGCTTTATACAGTAATTGAGCAGTTTGGTAAGAAATCATTCAGTTTAAGTAATTTAGACTGAAAGGATTAGTAAATGGTCCTGACTGAAGTGGCAGCCTGAGCTTGTGATTGACGTGTGCAGGAGTGGTGAATGAAATCGATGTCCAGACTTAAACCTTTGATTGATGGTGATTTATTTAGACCCACCAGTTTAAAAGTTCCACAGCCGATATAATTCCACGTTTGAAAAACCACAATAATCAGCACAAGCACAGGCCTTGAACAGCCTCCCCTCCTGTTTTGTCCCCTAGAGCTCCCCCTCATGTCCATATTCACCTTCTTCTGGAAGTAATTGTGAGTGCCGCCATCTTTTTTCTGTTGTATTACTTTACATGAGGCAGTCGAGCTCGATAGAAAACAACAGACACGGACTAAAAAGCAGTTTTGAGGTTGTCCAGGAAACGGTGCATTGTGACTTGTTGTTGCACGTGTTCCTTAAACATTTTACACAAATCAGTCTACTTTATATGATATTTTAGCGGTGAAACTTTTCCCTCGTTTGCCATTTCTCTAACCTGGCCCTGCGGTATGAATTCTCACGATATTTGTGAGTTCACAATCCATCCGGGTGTTGTGCCGCTGTCAGGGCTGCACCGGTCGTTGTGTGGCGCACCAATCACAACGCTGCATTGTGGCTTGGGCGGAAGTCAAATAGACGAAACTAAACAAACATGGCGAACTATTTTACTTTTGAAAACGTGCACATAGAAGTGCTTTGTGCATTTGAGGACGAGGAAGAAGTCTGTGCTTTTCTCTGAACTTGATTTATTGATTGCTCTGCCTTCTCGCCTTGCTCCGCTTTTACGATCAGTTCAAATCTTCGTCATGATGTTAACCATTTTCCCAAACGACATCAACGGGGGCCTCTCCAGATTGATAATGTGTAGAACTAATTCAGGATGATGCACATATCAATCTGGCATGAGCAGGTTAGCATTTCTCATCAAACCGGATGCGCCTTTCGTACAGAAGCGCCGAAAGAGGCAAAAGTGGGCGGGGCAGAATAAAGTCAATATAAGAACTCCACCTTTAAGGCACCTTCAAAATCCAATAATGAAATAATAGATCTATGAACATAATTTAGGTTGCTTCTCATTAAGCTAATCGGAGACAAGTTTAACAAATAATAATACTTTAGCAATAGACCAGATGTATTAAAATAAGGAAAATCACAAAAATTGCCTCGACGATGACATTTGACATTGTAAATAGATTTTATTGCTCCTTTGTAAGATTGACTCAAGGTTATTTTGCAGTTTGTGTTGGGAGTAAACAAACAATGCAGTGTAAAGTGCTTAGATTGGCTATTAATTTATAGTAATTACAGCTGGAAAAGTTGCCTATTGTCTTGTAATGATTGTCGAATGTCGCTTAAAACTGAAACATGCGAATTTGCTTTTATAGCTTTCTGATTGTGTCTGTGCTGCTCAGAAGTCATTATTGCCAAGAATTTTAATGGAGGCCTTCTTAACCAGCGCGCTGACTAAACAAGCTCGTGTTCTCGCCGGCTCGACAGAGATGCCAAAACGCTGTGCCCATGCAGTACCTGGCAACGTGACCGCCGCTGAAGTCTGGCCCGGTATCAGCGCTGGTAAATCCGAGGGACTTTCTGCGGTTTCAGACTCAAGTAGCTGCGTATAATTTCCTCTCCGCCCAAACCATCTGTTGATCCTGTGAAAAGAGGATTCAAATCATCTTTGTAGTGCAGGCTTTTGCTCCAGGCTGAACTGTAAAGGTGCAAAGGGGGATTATTAGGACCGTAGGGATTTAGTTGTTTAGTCGATTGATTGGTGAATGGACTCTTAATCAACCAAATTTTTTGTTTCTCGACTAATTATTTCACTAGGATTAAAGATTTATATGGATCAAAGCAGAAAGAAGAAGAATATTTCAGCCTATTTCTAGTATAAACCTGTTTCCCAGCTTTATCCTGAGAAGCAGCCTGTCAAGCAAAACGTGTCACGATAATTACTATTTCAACTTCAATATGTTCAATATGTTCCAATATGTTTAGAGCTCAAAATGTATCGTGCATATTTTCTTTGCACTTTGGGGAACGTTTTTTTCAACACAATTTGAGCTGTAGAGAGTGAAATAAGCAACTTTTATCACTCTTTTTTTGACACCAACTAACTAAAAAAGTGTTTCATATTGGACATTTTTTGAACAGATTATTGCTAGTAGTTTCAGTTTTATTGTTTATTGTGATACTTACTTTCTGTAGCATTATCACACTTCAAAATGTGTTATCGTGACAGGCCTAATGTCACTTCTGATCTATTTTGGTAATTGATTAGTCTAGAGATTATTCTTTCAATTAATCAGTTAGTTGTTTAGAACGTAGAAGGCCGTAAATTACATTTTTGCTCAATTTGACACAGATAAAGCTGAAGTGAAGCTGTTCGATGACGTCCTGCGGGACAGTAGTCACAGATAAAATGATATTTTCATCAAAAACACAAAATTTACACAGTTCTCATGTCATTTTTGAGTGATTCCTGCTCTGTCTGAGTAACAAAACCTCTTTTCTCAGCTCATGGCATGTTTTGGAGTCTGTGTATAGATCAGTTAACGATTATTCAATTACTTAATTCGTTGACAACTATTTATATAATCGATTAGTTGCGATTAATCGATTAACTTGTTGCAGCCCTATTCTGATCAAAAAAGCACTGATTACAACTTCAATATAGCCTGTACTTGTGTTTATGACGTCGCCACAAGCATGGAGTTCATTTGTTTTACCAATTCTTTGCCTGTTCTTGATTATGGATGCATAAATTGGTCTCCTCTATTAATTGGAAACGCTGAAACCAGGATAGACTGCACCACATGAGCAGACTCCAAGACGCATTAATATGAGTAACGGTTTCAGAGCCATTTTCTCGTTTGGAAACAATGAGTTGAGCTGGAAGAAAATCTAATTGCCATTTTTCTGGCAAATATTTCCCTCGGATTAAATTAAGATTCAGTTCGCGGTGCACATTTTAGTAAACACTTCCCCAAGAATTACCATTTGACAGCACATTGTGAAACTGTAACTGCTGAACCCGAACAAGAATGACAAGCATTTCAGAACATGTTTAAAGAGATCTGAACTACAGGGTTCAGCAGGTTTTATTCATAATAAGACGCCATGAAGACGTGATGTTTGGTCCAGCTCTGAGAGAATATTTGACCAAAGGCTGCATTCTCACTTGTTCTGGTTTGATCCTGATTTAGACTTAGTTTGGTCCTGCTTTTGTCCTGGTTTAGTCCTGGTTCAGTCTAGTTTAGAACAGTTTAGTCACAGTTTTGTTTTAATATTGATGTTGTCAGTGAAGTTCCCCAGTCGTCCAGATTGGCTCCATGGTAACAGAATTATTTAAAAGAAAAATATTGGTTTCTTAAAATTATTTTTAGCCTTTGAACATGCTCTTGAGTACTTTAAGTTTGTATCTTTGCTGCACTTAATTGAGTTCAGGCACCACCCACTGGCTGCATAGTGGTTACACAAGCTAAACATTTATTATTTGTTATTACCGAGCGCTTGTCGCCATTCAGTTTGGAATGATCGCGTTTAGAAACAGCAGAAATGTTCAGCTTGAGTCTCCGAATGATTTAAAGACTTAAGATTCTTGAATAAGTGACGTCTGTTATCAGAAAAATGTCATCCATCGAGGGAGTTTAACCAGACTGTTGGAAAGGAGAGGATTTTCTAACCAAGATTCATCAAAATGGTGTGAATGAGGCTAAATGCAACTCCAGATGTGTTTTTATGATGGAACATTGTTAGAACATGGTTAAAAGCTCAAAAAAATCAGTTTTGCATAATATTTGTCCTTTAATTCTCTCTACTGGACAAAAGTTTTAAGAGTGAAGACATATTTACTCTCATCCAGGTAGTTTCTTCCGTTACTCTGATAGAAAACTGGAGAGTCACTGCCTTATATCTGTCTGAAGGGAGGAGCTAAAAACACTGAAACTAAAGCAAGTTGGTTGTTTACAATAACGAGTATCTGTTAATTGAACTACGCTCATACATTTTTGCAAGTTGCACTGAACAGTCCAACAGAAATGGGAGTTTAAGGTACCAAATTACGACTCCATCCTCAGGCTCAAACCAAAACAAAGAAAACAATAGGACTAATCAGAGTATGCTAATGGACGTTAGATAACTCATTAGGGCAGGCTATTCAACTTAATTTTCCCGAGGGCCAGATTATTCAGAGGGTCATGGCCTCTGAGCGCACGACGAGCCTCTGCTTTTAACACAATCTGAGATCACACAAAATATACACAACTTGTGGAAAAATATAATGTTTTACCAGCATTGTTCTACAAAAATCCAGGACTGAAACGGAATTAAACCAGGACTAGACGAGTGCCAACCGGGTCTGAACTAGAACTAACACAGAATCAAACCAGAACTAACTCAGAATCAAACCAGAACTAACCCAGAATCAAACCAGAACTGACCCAGAATCAAACCAGAACTAACCCAGAATCAAACCAGAATTCACCCAGAATCAAACCAGAACTAAACCAGAATCAAACTTGAACTAACTTGGAAACAACCCAGACACAACCCAGACTTAAACCAGCATCAAACCAGAACTAACCCAGAATCAAACCAGAACTAACTCAGAATCAAACCATATCTAATCCTGAATCAAACCAGAACTAAAGCAGAATTAAACTTGAATTAACTCAGAATCAACCCAGAATCAAACTAGAACTAAACCAGAATTAAACTTGAACTGAATTAGAATAAAATCTGAACTAACACAGAATCAAACCTGAACTAAATCAGAATCGAACCAGAATTCACCCAGAATCAAACCAGAACTAAACCAGAATCAAACCAGAATTCACCCAGAATCAAACCAGAACTAAACCAGAATCAAACTTGAACTAACTTGGAAACAACCCAGACACAACCCAGACTTAAACCAGCATCAAACCAGAACTAACTAACCAGAATTAAACTTGAACTGAATTAGAATAAAATCTGAACTAACACAGAATCAAACCTGAACTATCCCAGAATCTAACCAGATCTAATCCAGAATCAAACCAGAACTAACACAGAATCAAACCAGAATCAAACTTGAACTAACTTGGAAACAACCCAGAACTAACCCAGACTCAAACCAGCATCAAACCAGAACTAACTCAGACTCAAACTAGAATCAAGCCATATCTAATCCTGAATCAAGCCAGAACTAAAACAGAATTAAACTTGAATGAACTCAGAATCAACCCAGAGTCAAACTAGAACTAAACCACAATTAAACTTGAACTGAATCACAATCAACACAGAATCAAACCAGATCTAATAAATAAAACCAGCTCTAAACCAGGACCAAAGCAGGATTAAACAATAGAAAAAAAGTTCTCATCTAGTTTTAACCCAGAATTAAACCAGTAAACAAGAGAAAATATTAGTTGAATAGCCTCCATTAGGGGCATGAGTGAAGATGCTAAATATGACTCAGTAGTTTAATGGACTTGACCAACAGCAGATCTCGTGATTGTAAACAAGCTCCCCCCATCAGACAGATATACGCAGTGACTCACCAGCAGGATTGCTTCTGCTTCTTTATAGCGACTTTGGGTTTCCTTTTTTGGAAAGTTGCTCGCCAGTTTCGTCAGTCGTGGGTTGCATTATTTTGGGCAGCACTTTCACAACAAAACAGGTCATTTTTAGTCTTTTTTTAAGTCCTGTTTCATGATAACAGACCCAATATTGATTGAAATACAGACCGTTATCAGATAATGAATGTTCAAAAGCCTAAACCCTAACATTTAACCTGTTGCTTATTCTTTGAACTTAATTTTGAGCAGCTGGGTTTGGTTTTTCAAAGGCTTGGTCGCTTGTTGCTTTCTGAAAATCTGGCAACCGTGCTCACCAGTTTTCTGTCGGAGGAACTGAAGAAGCTACTTGGATTAGGCCTGTCACAATAATGACTCTATCGACTTATCATTTTATTTGGGTTCAGTATTTATCGTGTTTGTTTTCTTTGCACTTTGAGGAAACTTTTCTTTGTTTTTTTTTATAAGATTTGAGTTGTAGAGAGTGAAAAACATGGTTCTTACGGGTGCTTGAAATCCCTGGAAATGCTTGAGTTTTCAAGGTTGGGAATGTGCTTGAATTTTGGGAAAAGCACTTGAAAATTATTGAAATTTAAGCGTGTATTCTAAACATTTTCACAGTAAAGAGTGCAGTTTGTTGTTTTGAAGCATTCGTCGTTATTGGGTGCTAGTTTGGGCCACTTTCTAAAATGCCTTAAAATACAGACAATTACTTCTTATTTGCCCAAAATTTCCAACAAAACTCACTTTACTGGGTCTATTTCTTGTGAAACCTTCGATCACATTCTCAAAGTGCATATTGGGAAGGAACATATTACATTCTAGGGCTGAAAGAAGTTAACCGATTAATCGCAACTAATCGATTATTGAGATAATCGTCAACTAATTTAGTAATTGAATGATTGTTATCTGGATTATACACAAACTTCAAAGCATGCCATGTGCTTATAAAAGAGGTTTTATCATTCAGACAAATCAGGAATTACATCAAAGAAAATGTGATAATTTAGTGGGTGTTTTTAGCTATATTTCTGTCATCACTGCATCTTTTAACATGAAACAGAACTGAAAAAAGACTAAAAATGTGCTCTTTTTATCACGTGAAATTGCTGCTCCAAAGCTAACCCAAAAACACGCAACCTGTGACTCTTAAAATTTGCAAGTGACTTTCCAAAAAAGAAGCCCAAAGTCACTGTAAAGAAGCAGACTTGTCAACTATGTCAAAAAACGATTTTGTTTGTAAGATTACTACATCAGGACGTCCCAAAGCCGCCTCGTCTTGGGTTCATCTTGGTCAAATTTAGCAAAAATCTTATATTCAGGGACACTTCATGTTTCAACTCATCGATTAATCACCAGAATAATCGCTAGACTGGTCAATTACCAAAATAATCGTTATTTGCAACCCTTTTTACATTCTTTCGTCACCGTCCTGAATGCGGCAAAAGGTGGTGCCGGGTTAAGTTGAAAGGTGCTGGAGTCTGCCTTGAAGGTGCTTGAAAGGTGCTTGAATTTTATCTTTGAAAAGGTGTACGAACCCTGGAAATAAGTACATTTTGTTTCATTATGCTATTTATTTGTTGCAACTCTGTTTTTTAAAGATATTGCACAGTTTTTTGGGGATTCTCTTGCTGTCCGTGGCATAAAACAGTTGCTATTATCGTTTATCATGATATTTTCTGTTGCAATATATAAAAATTTAGCTATTGTGACGAGCTTAACTTGGACGAGTGGTGATACGTTTTTTTCTTTTGCAATAAATATAACAAATCTTTCAGTCTTGCTTGAACTTGTGTCAAAATTCGATCCCGTTTGATGAATTCCCTGCTGAAATCATTTACTGTAGTCGCCTCTTTAACCTTGCTTTAGTCCACATCATTGAGGGTTTCTCGTAATGGATTTGCTCATCTAAATTACAGATCTCCCCTGCCCTCAGCCTTCTTTTAGTGCGCATTAAAACCGGCTTGGCCCTTGCCTTTTCGGTTCATCTTCATGCGGGCTGCACCTCCGGCTACGCGCGCCAATTATTGCTTTAAAAGGAGTAATTAAACGGTTGTGCTCTTGACCCGTGGCGCTGTGTGATTTATGTGGCCCGTGAGAGCGGCCGCGGGATGAGCCGTGCTTGTCCCAGCATTCCTCACCTGTGACCTCTGCCCTCTGCAAGGTCGCACCGCCAGCACGGGCACAGGAAAGTCTGCAGCCTGACGTAACACCGAGGCCGCCAAACACAGAGAGGAAACAGATATAATAGATGGACTGCAGGGTTTCCGCGGGGCATCAAAAAGCATTGAGTCATTAAATGAATTTGGGCAAAAATAAGACCCTAAAATGTATTAAAAAGCATTAAATTCAATCCCCACAGGCATTAAATCTAAAAAATCATGTTGAAAAGACCCTTTTCCATCAGAAAAATAACTCTAAACATAATAAGTCCATGTCTCCAAGAGCTGCTGTATCATCCAATCAGAAGTGTGTGTCCATGATTGTAGTTTTTACATTGAAATTTAACATTCATATACATTTTTTGAATCACAGATGTACTGGATTATTGAATTAAATTGAATTATTGAGATCAAATCATCTAAAAAGTAAAAGAGGGTTCAAAACATACATTTCCATTGTTTAACTTTCATGTAAATTAGCTTTTTGAATATTTTAAAGTAGTTTGTTCTCATCATTCTGCTGCCCAATGGAAACTTTACGAGCCGGATGTTTTGAGATGATAAAAGAGTACATTTCTGGTCTTGATTATGACGGTTAAATGTGCATTAAAAAGCATTACATTTGATTTGCTGAAACCTGCATAAA
Organism: Rhinogobius similis; assembly: GCA_019453435.1. Lineage (NCBI taxonomy): Eukaryota > Metazoa > Chordata > Actinopteri > Gobiiformes > Gobiidae > Rhinogobius > Rhinogobius similis. The sequence goes on along the minus strand of CM033624.1, from coordinate 31,572,325 downwards.
CCCTGTGTTAGCAAACGATAGAACTGGAGTCGACTTAAGAATTTTTTTTTTATTTTTATGACGTCTCAAACTGAAAATGTACTGAGCTTCGTCTGAGTGAAATTTAGAAAAACTCACCTATTTCCAGGACTATCTGACTCCAAACAATGAATTGATTAATCGAAAGAATAGTTGCTTAATCGATTAGCAAAGTAATCATTTGTTGCAAGCCTATATCACTGTTTTTTTCAGTAACATGGATGCTGAAAAATGTCAAAAAATATAGATTTCGTAACCGATTTTAATGCAGGATCTGGGGAGTGCACATTTATATAACAGTGTCAAACAAAAAAACGATTTAAAAACTACAGGTTTGAAAAAGCAAAAAACATAAAGTATTTAATAGAATTTTGAATGTTATTGTTTTGTTTTGTCTGTGTAATCGCTCAGTCGTCCAGGTTCCACAGCAAAAGAAAATTGAATTCTGTCAACCGGATAAAAGTTTGTGAAGATTTTTCGCCACTCATCCAAGGCGCTTCTTCATTACATTGAGTTTTTCAGTCTTAAACCTTTGTTCAGTTGACAGAATTCAATTTTCTTTTGCTCTTGTATTGTTTTGTTACTCCAGGAACCAGTGCAATTGTTCAGGTTCTGGTATAAAAAACTGGTATTGTTTAATTATCTGTTTGAAAGAAAATCTCCTCTTGCAACATTTTAGTGTAAATTAGTTTTGACACAGTTTTGAAAGATCTGAAAGTTTATCAGTCAAGACTTTACAAAGACTAAAGCAGGACCAAAGGACAAATTTGGACTAAAGCAAGTAGATCGTAACCAGTTTTTTGGTCTCTAGTTTGAGTGCGATATCGACCTTTTGTTTGCTGTGCATTTGAGTTTCTGATATTAAGCTCTAGTTTTGACCTTGTAAGTTATAGTTTTAAGAAATTAACTTTTTTGCATATTGATGTGGGTGTTTAAAATGTAAATCTTTTGGCATTGGACAAACCGCTGTCCTTATCCCTGGAGGTTGGGCCTTGTTTAACGTCAGTCTGATGCTGATGGATCGGTGACTCTAAACCTTGTTGGAACCTTGTACTCTATTAAAATGATTGACACTTTAAATGTCACAAGGATCATTGTAGAAAAAGGTCCACAGCCAAATGTTAAATACCAGTCAGAGCTTCACAGTAAAGCTCGGTGTTTTGCAATATTTAGGCTTTTTTCCCACTTTCCCCATATCTTTGTAATGGCATTTCCAGTAGTATAACTTATAAATGATCTTTTATCTTTGTCTAAAACGATTCAAGATGAAGTGACATTTGTGTGTACACATTAGAGCTGCGTGATAGTGGAAAATATTGCGATATGGCTGTAAAGTAGAGGTGGGAAATATATCAAAATTTAGATAATATCGTGAATGTTGTTTTGATGAAATGCGAAATTTGAAAACAGATTAAAAATGGCTTGAAAAACACCTTATTGAAAACTTAGATATAAAAAGTTATGTTATGTAAATGTACAAACAAGGGGATTAGGTGATATTTCTGCACGTTTGTGATTCATTTTAAAGGCATTTTACATTTTTTCTGATATCTAAACCCCAACTAATGTTTAAAAGTTATGTTTTAACACCTTTCTGTTGGATTGACGAAATATTATCTGACTGTTGTTATTGGGAATCTCCAAAACTATTGAAATATTGTTTTTTATCTACATCGTCCAGCCGTGTAAAGTACTGCGATAACGATAATTTCTGTTGCATTTAAACAATATGTCCATGCCTTAATGTACTAATCATATAAACACCAAACAGAGACAAAACCACAATTTAATCAAGGCTAATTTTGAACTTAATCAGGAAAATCATGAATAAAAATCTGCAGTTTTTGACGTTTTTGCGTCAAATATCTTACATATAAACACACTGTTTCCTTGTACATTTCTGTATAAATTGTTTCATTTTTGCATGCACTCCAGGGTAGAGTGCAGTTTGGGTCAGATACAGAGAGAGTTTATATTTTTGCCACACACTTTTTAGTCGATTAATCGGTTGATAGGACAGGCCTTTAGTCAACCAAGAATTTCTTTAGTCGACTCCTGCCCTTAATCCCATAAACTGGAACTTCATCTGTGGCATATTGAAAAGTAAATTAGTTTGTACGAAGCCTAAACAGTTAATTATAATATTAAGCTAATGTCAGAAATGCTTCTCTCTTCAGTTAAAAGTGAATCATAGTTTGCCATTTGGATTTTCCTTTTACAAATCAATACTGAATGCAGCTTAACATATATTTAGTTAAACCAGATTAATGTTTGTCAGTTAAAAGCGTCTGACTTCACATTTCTGAGATCGGCGTCAACTCGGTCTGACCTCCAGCAAATAAGCAAAACCATTAATAAAAATAGAATAATGAACTGCTCCAGTAATATATTTTTAAATATCTGACAATCTTTACCAAACATTGCGTTTCCTGTTACTGAAGCGATGAAGTTGCTGCAATAAGCATTTCATTATTCACTCAAATGACTAAGTGGCTCTTGAAATAGCAACGTCATCCATTTTATTTTGCAATGCCAACAGTGAATAAATGAGGCAAATGTTGACAGAGTGAACAGTTTTGGAAATATCTGATTGTGATTTTTGTGTCATGCATTGCAATTAGATTTGATTTAAACGGCAAAGTCAGGGTTTCTGCTCTGAGCGAACGTTTTAAACTGTTGCAGTGGAGGATTAACACTAAAGAGAAGACTAAACAATGACTCAAGATGTTTAGGAATCTGTTGCATTTCGTGACAAGTTTGTAGAGGTCTAAACTTTGCCAGTTTTTTGCAAACATGACGATTAGCTATTTCCGATTCAAATAACGATTTAATGATGATGATAGTTTTAATTTATAGAGCGCTTTATAACAGGCACTCAAAGCGCTTAACAAACCATTGAAACTACAGTTGCTGTTAAAACATAACATATACAATTACATTTATAGACAATAAACAGACACAACATACAGTTGAAACTGCAGTTGCCGTGACAACAAGCACACAATAAACAATAAACGGTAAACATACATAGTATTCTGCAAGTAACTGTTTTAACTGAACTGTTCATTTTGATAGAACTGTTCAATTTAGGAAAAAATCCCAACTGTAAATATTATCAGCGGCATTTCTTCAGGTTTTGAGGAACTAAAAAGGAACTAAAAAAGCAATTATTCATTCAGAACAGATTTATTCTTTTTTACATATAATAGGGCTGGGAGATATTGCTAAACAAATAATGTATCGATATTTTTTGGAATATCACAATAACGTGATTCGATATTATGTTAATCCAACATAAATGTGCTTAAACATGTCTTTAAATGTATTAATTAAAATTCAGCAACAACAAAAAAAGTAAAATCTGACAAAAAATGCATAAATATCTAATAAGTTTACAACACATTTTCATTTTAATCAGCTCTTTTCGCAGCGGTTTTTATTATAAATACAGTACAATGTTGATATTTGATTCTTCTCATTTAGGGGAGAGTTATATTGACAAAAATCACTATCTCAATATTTTTTGGATTATCCTGATACAGATCCTGACTCAGATGATTTCTTATCAATCCCACAGAAATGAAAACATGTTCAGGTTTAATGTATGTAAAGTTAATTACAAAAGTGCAGAAATATCAGCTTATACTCTTATTTGAAAGTTTACAACATCACTGTTTTCTTTTTTTAATCTGCTCTTTTTGTAGCACTTTTACGATAAATGATGTACTCGATATTCAAATAATGCATATCTTCAAATTAAAACAACATTCTAGGGCTGTTAACCTTTAGTCGTTTAGTCATTTATCGGACGATGGTGTCTTGGTGGACTAACATTTTTATTAGTCGACTAATTATTTTGTTAAGATTTAAAGGATTTATGTGGCAAAAACGGCAAAAACAAGAATATACAGAGTGAGTTTGCTGTAGATTTTGGAATCCAACATATAAATACACAGTTGCCTTGTACTTATCTGTAAAAAATAGTTGTTTTTGCATGAATTCCACTGCACTTGTGGTCTTTCAAGAGCAGTTTGCGTGGAAATACTTCACAGTTTTGATATATTTTTACCACACCCCCTTTTAGTCGACTAATCGGTCGATAGGGCAGGGCTCTAGTCGACCAAGAATTTCTTTACAGCCCTACAACATTCACAATACTAAATATCAACATGTTGCCCACTTCTATGTCCAAAGGAAACGGGCCAAAACATGTTTTAAATGCATCACTTCAGTGTCAGATAAATGTGAAATGACTGTAAAGTTACTCACACAAGTGCTGAAATATCACTTTATTCCCTTATTTGGAAGTTTACAACACAAGTTTATTTCCATTTTCCTTTTTAATCCGCTATTTTTGCAGCATTTTTACAATAAACAATGCTCAATATCCAAACTTTGCACATCTTCAAACCAGCAATCATGACATTATCTATTCTTCTATTATCTGCCGTATCAATCATAACAACAGCAATAGACGTAACCCCAATTAAAGTGAATTCCACAGCCCCCGGACACGCCATAAATCTGGCATTCCTCGTCGACACCAGTGTTTCCCGGGTGAAAAAGCGCCTGGTGTGTGGAGTGACGTAACGCCCGGGTGAAAGCTGACTCCTAAATGATCCTCTTTTGGCTTTTCCCCCGCAGAGGTCGTGAACCGGCTTGTGCTGGCTTGTCCATTAGCGGCCGCCGTGTTTCCATAGGCGCGCGCTATGTTAGTCCCACCGCCTTCTGTTTTCGCCGCCGGAGCTCGCTGCTTTTCACACGGACACGCCGGGGCCCACTTCCCTTTAATTAGCCCTTATTATAGAAGGAAATGGATATCGCACATCTGCTTCCAATGAATGAGCAGGTTCGCTTGCGCTGCGTCTCGGTATCGTCGCGTAAACCCACGGCAAACAGATGTCGCGGCGCACCTTTAAATTAGACCCTGTCGGTGAATTATGAGGACAGGCCTCCAGACGGGCTTTGTTTATGATTGTTGTCAGATGTCGTCGGTTGGGGAAAAGCCAAGACCTCTGCCTGACTTCGCTGGAGGCAGAGCTAGACGTTTTAATCCGTGGGCGCCGCCATCTTTTTTCTGTTCTATAAAGTAGGCAAGGGACGATATTGAAATGTCACGATTATCATGGTCAAAATAATTGCGATTAATGATAATATCATGATAGTTATTAAAATTGCTGACAGTTTGAAAATGTGACATATAAAGACATTACTTTCTCATAAATAACTTCTGACAGATTTGTACTTTATTATACGTGAAAACAAAAACGATCTAGACGAGAACATAATGGATACGTTCCTTTTTTTCTGCACAATCTGGTGACAAAATGGCGATTATCACGAATAAACAAAACGTAGCACAAACGATTATTGTCTTCCCTTTTTATCACGATAAACGATATTATTGTTTATTGTCCCATCCCTAGTATAAAGCAGGGCTGTAGTCGACTAAAGACTTGCCTTATCGACCGATTGATCGACTAAAAGGGGACATGGCAAAAATATATTGAAAACAAAGAAGTATATCCATGTATCTGACCTAAACTGCACACAAAAACAGCTATTTATACATTGGAAAGTACACGGAAACTGTATTTTGCATGCCATATCTTCTTGTTTTTGCAGTTTTAGCCCCATAAATAAGTTTAATCTAAATTAGTGCTGTTGCTATCGATTGCTTTAGAAGTCGACAAGATTATTTTTATGGTTTATTTAGACTTTTAAAATACAATATCAGCAAAATAAAGATTGAAATATGGGAGACAATATTTATGAGGGTATAATCTTGACATTTTGATGTATTCATGGTTGTAAAAAGGTTTTCTGACGTGTTTTAGAGTCTGTATAGTTCAGTTAACGATTAGTTGATTATTCATTTCTATAGTTATAATCCTAAAATCTTGGTCGACTGAGACACCATCGACCGATAAATTGACTACACGATTTAAGGATTACAGCCCTAGTATAAAGCTGGGACACGCTACACTCGTTCACTTTGCCTTTGTTCGCGTCAAACCGGAAGTGCCTTTACTGCGGATTCTCATTTTTTTCTCTAATTATGACTTAGTTTGGTGGGAGGGCACCTGTAGTAAATATTTATCTAGTCTGCAGTTGCAGTTTGTGAAGAAATTTTGAAAAATAAAAGTCTAAAATTACAGTACTGAGTTCTAAAAAGGAATCCCTCTGTGATGTCATCAAAAAGCGACGTACCATTGAAAATACAGAGACAATTCACACACAACGGACACATTTTTCTGACGGTTTAAACCATCATTCAACAAAAAAAAGGTGTAATCAGCTATTATTATTTGTTAAATCATAACTATTGTGTAATTTATATGCATTTTGGCCATTGATTTCAAAATGGTTGCTAGGTAACAGTTGTGTAATTACCTCTAATTTCATTTACTGCTCAAACTTTTCGAAAACTGGGATTAAAATGTTTAGTAAAATCTTAAATATAATCATGTTTACCACGTTTTAGTGAAATGTTATGTCTAAACTGTCATATAGACTTTAATTATTTGTGTATCATTGGCATTAAAAGGTATCATTTACAGTCTGGGAATGAGGAAATGTCAGATCTTTTTTCATCTTTTTCTTCCAAGTTTCATGCCTGAGGTGTCCTGTCGCACAATTTAAAGTTACAAGACAATTCACCCCAAATGTATTTATGATTAAAAACTCCAATTACACTTTTGATCGTTGGGCATCTTTGCATAAACCCACAGCAAACAGATGTCTCCACACACCTTTAAATTGGACCCTGTCGGTGAATGTCAGCGCGGCATCCAGACGGACTTTGTTTATGATTGTTGTCAGATGTTGTTGGCCCCCGAGGTTGGTGCGGAGCCAAACGCGCTCTTAAACCTCTGCCTGACTTCAGCCAAGAGTGTTATTAAATTGTCTGAGCTGGTTAAAGTTTTCATCGCTTCGTTTGACCGTTTTTCAAACCAACCGGTCGGATAAGAAATATAAATTGCACAGCTTTCTCCGAACAGTAGGGGAACAATTTAAAATCTTGTTGCTGTGTTTCTTGATATTGAAAATTGTTTTTGGTTGGTGAAAGAAACCGGATCAGGCAGTGGAAACATTTTTAGATACAAGGCAAACACAGACCTAATAGTCCGGGAATCGAACCGTGAACGTTATTTCTGCTCTTGTAACTACTATTTATGTTTTCATTAAATCTTCTTGAAAGTACAAAAATTCAAATAAGGCACAAAAGTCTTGGAGACGCAAATCTGGCTTAAACGCAGGCAAAAAATTCCTCATGTGTGCAGAAAGCTTTGTGAGATTCTTGTTGATTCTTGTTATTTTTTCTATTCCTAAAGAGATGTCACAATTTCATATTTTGTTTTAGGATTATTATAGTTGGTGTTGTACGATTATTTAATAGTTGAGTAGGGTTAATTAGTTTTTAGTTTGTTGATAAGTCAGACAATTCTTTCTATTTTTAACATTATCAACCAAATAAAGGTTGAATTATGGTGAGCGAAGGCTTCTATGGAGAATATTTACAGATTAAAGGGCACATATTCCTTTTTTGAGCTTTTAATCATGTCCATCCATGTCATGTTCCATCATCAAAAGTTGCATTCAGCTGCATTCACACTGTTTTGATTAATGTTTATTAGAAAATCCTCCCCTCTGAGCGTCAAACACACTTCCTGCTGAACTCCCTCGATCAGTGATGTTTCTTCATCATCTGTGTCATTTATCTGAGAATCTCCTACTATTTTAAGTCCTTAAATCATCTCCAGACTCGTTCTGAGCATTTCTGCCTCTAAACGCGATAACTGCTACTGCTAGGCTAATCCTTGCGTGTCCTAAAGTGCTAGCTGAATTGTTTATAGCACTAGGCGCCATCTGCTGGCTGGATGCACTCAGTGTCATTGCAAATAACAGATAAATCCTTTAATTTAGTCCATAATACTTTAAAACTTTTTGTTTATTTCAAAACATGAAATGGCAAATTTAAAGTACTCAAGAGCATGTTTAAGGTTAATAACAACATGAAGAAAGGCATAATATTAAAATCACAAATCAATTATACTTTTTTGACATTTTTATCTTATAATGTCGCTGTCGTTGTGATAAAATGTTTAATTGCATTCGTTTTATAGCGTCTGGAGTCCAGATAATGATAACGGTTATAGTGGACTTGTCAAGATTAGTTGATAATTACAATTAATGATCATTGACACCAGGAAAAACTTTATTTTGGCCAAACATATTACCATATTATGTGCCATCTGTGATCAAACCTCAATTTTATTCTTTGGTGATCGATTGAGTAATTTACACAAAGCTTTTAAATGCGTTTTTCTCATTTTCTTCATTCAAGTTTCCCTCTGGTTCTACTTCCAGCTCCAGTCTTGTTGCTTCTGGCTAATTGTAAAAGCTCTTTACGAAGCCAAGAAGCAGAGTTTTAAAGCACCCATATAAAATATTTTGCTTGCAAACTAAATATCCACAACGAAACAGCCTTCGTAAAAGTTTGTGGTTCCAATTAGCTTTGCAGCGGTGAGATGATTACCCATTAGTTCCCACTGATGACGGTGAAGGAAAAGCACCGGTCACTTTCACTCGTTGCGTAAAAATACTTCACATGTTTTGGCTTGGATCAGGTTTTTTCCACCCAAGTTAATGATAATTGAAAAGCAAAGCAAAACGACCCATAACAACTGATCAATTCTGTCAATAAACGCTCATTCTTCAATTTATCTTAACGCCTATGACAGGTTTTTATGATTTTTCAGGTTTTGACTTTGTTTGGTGGAATAAAACCTGTCCAATGTGTGATATTTGTACTTAAGCTGCTATATTTAAAGCAAGAGTTGAGTACTTAGTTGTTATCCTTTAGAAATTATATGCAAATTAGGTAAAAATATTGTGATAATATTGTTATTGGAATATTCCCATATCGCTTTCCAATATATATACCATATTTTTAAACTAAATGGCTTGATTTGAGCTCAATATTACATAAACCGTCAGTCAAAAAAGGCGCAAAAATGAGTGACTTGTTTAATTATTTTTGTTAAAGATTGTTTACCCATTTGTACCATTTGGAGAAAAAGTAAGTGTAAGTGTAAGTAAATAATTAAATGCATGTGAAATACAAGAAAAGGAAAAGATCTGGATTCTAGTTTTCTTCTCTCATCCTGTCGTTTATTTCTGGACTGTCTTTTGTCGGAAGTCTGAAACTCAAGTGAAGGAAGTGTTTAATTTACCTCAGGGATTTTATCTGGCTGAGTCTGTTAGATCCTGAAGGCGTGGTGTGTGTGGGGGAATTCCTCCTCCAACGCTGATCTGGGTAGATGGAAAAGCTGTCACCGGAAGAGCTCTTACTGAGGAGCGAGATCTGGAACAAAACATGGATAATATGGATCTCATTTGGTGTTTTGGAAATATGTCAAATTAGAATATCAAATGTAATAAAGACAGTTTTGAAAGATTGAGTTAAGCCTGATTTTAAGAAAGGAAGTGAAGAAATGCACTGTATAGTTTCAAAACAAGGGTGGAAAGAAGGGATTGGACAAGATCTTTTACCGTAAGATCAATCGAGATAGAATTATCCCAGGATTTTTGTTTTTCTGTGTTTACACTTGCATTGACCAAAAGTGCTACAATGACAGCAAAACGATTAAATCTAAAAACAACTTGTGAATAACTGAACTTATTTATTGAAAATGAGACAAATTTGGCCTTATTTTATTCTCATGGACTCAATCTTGTGTCTCGTTTCGTATTGTTGGAATTGCGTTTGAGCTGCAACAAGTGAATCGATTTATCGCAACTAATCGATTGTTGATTGCAATAGTTGTCAACTAATTAAGCTATCGAATAATCATTACTGGTCTGTAGACCCTTTAAAAGTTTGTAAACAAAAACATTCAAAATTCAGAATGGAGGTAAAAGTGAACATAATGTGATTTCACTGGAAAAACTGGGATTAACCTCCAGAATATCATAAAATATGAAAAAAGTAGATGATTTTGGAAAATGAAAAGCCTCAGACACATGTGAGTGACATCAGAGCTGCTTTAAACACATTTATTATAGTATTTTACATAATGTTTTAATTATGATAAGCACTTTGCATTTTTCACAAAGGAACAATCCAGATTTGTTTGTGCGCTCAACATTTCTGTGAGTATTTGTCCAGTAAAACAATCATTTTTCATTTTATCTAGAGCTATATTAGATACTGTACCATAAATTAGACATTTTTGAAGCTCTAATACATTTTTAAGGCTAGGACATTGTATTTTGTCCATCCTTTCTAATAGAAAAGCAAACCAACTTAACATTTCTACCTTGGAAATTAAAATGTGTTGTTTTTTTCCCAACACAAAAATGTAAAACTATTCAAATTTAGATCGAATGTGAGCTAATTATTGAAAAATGTACAGTCAACTTCATTTTGCCTCCAGCCGCCTCCATTCCAGAATTTTGATGACATCATATTTTAAAGGGTCTATATGCAAACTCCAAAACATGCCATGAGCTGCAGAGAGGAGGTTTTATTACTCACACAAAGCAGGAATCACACTTAAATGAGACGGGAAATTTGTAAATGTTGTAATTCTGACAAAAACACCCTTTCGTCTGTAAATGTTCCACCAGGACGTCCTGAAACGGCTTCACTTCAGCTTTATCTGGGTAAAAGTCTCATGGGCTTTTTGCGTTCTAAACCACTAATCGATTAAAAGAAAGAATAATTGTTAGACTTATCTACTTCCAAAATAATCGTTAGTGTAGTTATTGTGAATTGATATTTATTTATTTATTTGTCTTTTATTTGACTTTTCCTGCTATACTTAAACCTCTACATTAACTGACCCGTTTTATCCATTTCTGATGATTTGCCATGATATACTGTGTGAATATTGTCATCAAGAAAGATATTAAAGCAGATCTCAGTAACTTCAGCGACAGAGCTCCCCCTGCAGGTCACTTGAGAACGTACACTCCCAGTAAAATGACGGCAAAAGCTTATTTTTTTTTCCTCTTCCTTTTATTGAAATAAGGAAGTTTAATCACATATAAAAACCTTTAATGTCGCTAAATATAAAAAAGAGAGCCAAGGTTTCTCAGGAGAGTTGTCTTCGGGTCGGCTTCAGGAAAGTTTCAAGTCTGCTTTTCCACTCAGAGACAGCAGGGGGTGACAGCAGGGGTTTCAAACGCCGCGAAAATACATTTACAACCACCACACGGACTTACAAAGACGTTTAATCAGGTAAAAATGTTACTTAGTGCTGCTCAGTAACAAGAGATTAGTCAATATCCTACAACAAAGTAAGGGATGTTTCAATGAAGACATGAAATCTGCAAAATTCTTGTCTTGACTTACTTTTTTTCACAGAATCCAATAGATAAGTACGGCCAGCAATGTCAAAACAAACTTTCTGAAATGACAAAGTGTAAGGTGCAGTGTGACCTTGAAGTTATTTTCTTCTACTGGGTCTATAAATTGGATATTGCTTGTAGAATTCTTCCCATTAACTTTTTTGATGCTTGTAGTGACAGTTAATAATAAAATAGATCCTTGAGTTTTGTTTCTCGTGCAGCCGTTGAAGACATAAAGTCGTGGCTATTGTTTGAGCGGGTGACTCAGACCAGGTGCAGACTTGTGAACGCCAAAGAGATACTTAATTATGTCTGAGGGGAATGACTGATGATGAATAAGGAAACGGTCTAGACAGGAAAATGTCATCAGGTATAAGAAGATAAGAAGTGTTAATCAAACAATAGGGATCATCCACAACAGCTGTCTCCGACCCGTCCTTCATATCTTGGTAAACTACTTGAGCCATTCTCCAGATCTTAAGGCGAGATCTTAGGGCTGTAGAAGGAAAGATATTAGAATCTCGCGAAGAAACCCTGTACAACTTTTCTCTACATCTTACAAACCCTTGGTACATTGTTGATATCCACATGCATTCATTTTAGGGCACATGAGCAGCTTCAGAAGAGCTTTTTGCAGACTGTAAAGTGAAACTGGGGTGTACGAAGGGCAGCCAATCGGAGCACTGTTATGACGAGACATAAAAACATTTTATCATTTGATGCAGACACCACGTACTGTTGGGTGCCCCAGCTTTAAACTTAAACTGCAGCTTCATAAGGAAACTGTGGCGGACTTACCATTAGGCAACAGGGCCCCCAATAAGATTCACTTAATGATCCTCAATGACACTTAATGACACTCAAGGCTCTGAAACAGTATCACAATAAAGTGGTGCAGTTTACTTTTAAACAAGAAAAAGACTAACAAAATAGTCTGGGATTGTTAAAAGTATTAATTCAACTCAAGCCTCACCCCCTATTGAAGTTAAATGGTAAATAAAATAGAAGATTATAAATGAAAGCCATGTATTTAAATCTGGAACATGTGTTAAAATGCACCAACATGAGAGAAATATGGTCTAGTGTCTTCAATATTATTCTGGGGAAGGACCCCCAAACCCCCTGTTTAAAGCTGTAGCACGTGTAGCTGTTGCGCTTATGAATTAGAATTTTCCAGTAATTCACAGTGAAAACAAAAACAACGACAAACGAAAGCTTCCTTTCAAGAACAATTCAAGAGACATAACAGAAAAGTTAAAGACTTGATGAGGAGGGGCCTGTATTTTATTTTGCCTTGGGCCCCCAAATTTCTAGGTCCACCACTGTAAGAAAACACTGTTAAGTAGTAGATTTTTGTCCGATTAATTTGCTTGATTTCCTGATTTTATTTATTTTTTTCCTTATCATCTGAACATTTTGGGTACAGTGCACCTTTGTTTGTTGATAACCTTAACCTTAACCAGTACAAGGTCAAATCATAAAGAGCTAGCACCATGTCATGTCCCCTTTTAGACGTATCGAGGCAGAGCATGAACTTAGTCGACCAAGATTTTTTTCATGTTCTTCGACCACAGCCTCAGATTAATAGTCTTTAAGGCTTCACTTCTGATTTAGCAAAAGTCCATGCGTTTTTTAGTATATTTTTTCCCCGTAACAAACCGCCACGTTTGTTTTGATATGGTCGGACCATGTGTTTTTCTGATTGGCCTATCTGCTTGTCAATCACACTTATCTGAACTCAGGGAAACCATGAATAGTTCTGGCCTGGCAAGGAAACCAGACAGCCCTGTTGCTGTGGTGAGAGGTCCAAAAAGGATGTTTATCTATTGCTTTAGCGATGCAAAGTAGCGTCTATTCACAAAGACGTGTCGGTTGATTTCCATATATTTTTAAAGCATAACACTGTCTTTTTTGCAGACTCCTCATTAATGCTTTGTGTACTGTTCAATCACTCAAACCCAACTTCCACTTTCCTTCTTTTTGCTTGTCTTGTCAATTGCCGTGCTAAAAACGCCAGACATTTCTAAGCACCTGGATTAAGCCGTGTACAGTTATGAAGTGTGTGAGATACAGTAACAGCAGCAGAGGTGGACGAGGGGCTTAGATTGTCTCCAGCGGATCTCGTCGGGCCTCTTGTTGACCTTGGATGAAAGTAATGACGGCCCCGGCGTTTATCTCCCATCCAGCAGCTTTCCCCTCAGCTCTCATTCATAACCATATCTTTATCCTGCACTCTGCTTATCCAAAGTCTGCTCTGAGCCCTGTTAATGTCCGCCGCTACAGCGTTTTCACACGTCTGCCCAAGTTTGCAGACTCCTTGTTGGTTTAGTTTTTGTATAGACACTGTGTTGTAGAGGAAACATCACAACGTTAAGCTGCATTACCAACTTTTTGTCGTATAAATGAGCACAAAGTGAATTGTAAAAACAGAACTTTGTGAAAAAAATCAAACAGCTATACACAGTCTTAAACAACAACAGAAAAAAAGAAAAAGAAACAGCTTTACGTTTTGAGATGAGCTGATTGGCTGCATGCGAGAGGGGTTCACCCTGCTTCACTTTTCTGTCTGAAAAAGCTGTTCGAAAGCTGTGTTAGTGGCCGAAATGTGAATTCTAGCAATTTCCCAAACGGTCAAGTAACCCTGACTCTCTTAATGGACACAATTGGCAAATTGCAAAGGCTGCAATTTTTAAAGTGCAGTCATTTCCTCTGCAAAGAACAAACATCCTGTTTTATTCTGCATAAAAACTGCTAACCCTGTAGTTTAGATTTGTTAAAAGATTATCTGAAACAAGTGACTAAAACGCAACAAAAATGCGACTATAAGTGGCAAAAACGTGATTAAAAGTGACAAAAACATGTCCCAAAGTGACAACACGTGACCAAAAGTGACAAAAACATGATTTAAAGTGATAAAAATGTGACTACAAGTGACAAAAATGCATCTTTATGTGACAAAAACACGACCAAAAGTGACAAAAACACGACCAAAAGTAACAAAAACTTGACCCAAAGTCACAAAACATGACTTCAAGTAATACAAATGTGACTAAACTGACATCTGAAAATAACAGAAAAATGACTATAAGTGACAAAAACTTGACTACAAGCAACAAAAACGTGACTAAAAGCGACATAAACGCTACGGAAAGTAACAAAAACATGCCAAACAGCAACAAATTATATGATTCTTTTATATAGTTTATAAGTTCTCCTGTTTAAAATGTGTACTTTGATTAGAATCTCATTATTAAAACATAAATCACAAAAACCCTGAAGGATGAATTAAAAAGCAGTTTGATAATAAAGTGATAATAAAGTATCCGTTTAACGAAAAAAAAATTTCATTTTTACCTTTATTCATCCCTCAATATCGCAATAATCACAGAACAAGAAGAAATAATGTGTACTATAAGAATTCTATTTGTCAAAGCCTTACTTTTTTGCTCCAGAGCTTTGCCTAGAGATAAATAATACGACACAAACAAAAGCAAAACAACTTTGAACTGCTCTGCTTCTCTCTCTTTTGTGCTAAATTGAATTATGTACCGCTTCCAACATTTTGCCGCATAAATACCAAGTCAATAAAAGAGTCAAGGGAGCGCTCATCCCGGCCGGAGCTGATGTTTGCTGACTGCTCAAAACAACAAAAAAACGCTTCTTCACACCTGGACAAATTCAACCTTGACACCGCCGGCATTTCCCCAGCTCTCCTGAGAAAAGATCTTGCCGATAATCCTCTTCTTGGCCTTTGCTTGATCCTTTGTCGGGAGTGACACAGTTCGAGGATTTGATATTGTGAAAGGAGACCAATCAGATTTCGTGCTGACAGAGTGTGCACCTGATCCCGTCCCGCTCGCCTCGCACGATAATTGGCCGCAGGAATGTTGGCGTTTCTCCGCTTTAGGGCATCGTCAAGGAAAGTAAAGCCGCCGTGGATTGGTCGGAGGGTGGTTAAGATTCGCCTTGATCCCGGGATTGGGGTAAATACATGACTTCCCACACAAAACAGAGAAGCCCCGCGCAGGAAAGTCCCCCGTTTTAATGAAGCTTAGTGTCACATGACTCTGTGGGTGGATGGACTTCAAAACATTTAGGCTTGTTTTGGGTCGTTAAGTCTGTTTTGTGTCATTAAACCTCCCCCGTTCAAACATAACAAAGGCTGAATTCAAGGGTGTAACAAAATCCCAATCCTTTTTATCACGATATTAGCCTCACAGTTGTACCTTTTCTCTAAACAAAACTTTTCATTTCAAAACGTTCCTAACCCTAAATGTATTGTTTTCCCCATAGATTATTTTCAAAAATTATAATTATATGCAACACACAGTATTACCTTTTCTCTTTGTTAAAACATGTTCTGAAACAAGCGATTACAACACAACTGAAACTGACAAAAATCTGACTATAAGTGACTAAAACACAGCTACAAGTGACAAAAACCTGACTAAGTGACAAAAATGTGACTTATAAAAGACAAAAGCACAACTTAAAGTGACAAAAATGTGACTAAAAGAGACAAAAACGCAATTAAAAGTGAGAAAAACATGACTAAAGTGACAAAAATGTGACCTACAAGTGACAAAAATGCATCTTTATGTGACAAAAACACAACCGAAAGGACAAAACCACGACTATAAGAGACAAAAACTTGACTGCAAGTAACAAAAACGTGACTAAAAACGACAAAAACACTACTGAAAGTGACTAAATTGTGACAAACAGCAACAAAAACTGTTTTGTGTCATTAAACCTCCCTAGTTCAAACATAGCAAAGGCTTAATTCAAGGGTGTAACAAAATCCCAATCCTTTTTATCACGATATTAGCCTCACAGTTGTACCTTTCAAAACTTTCTTCACCCTAAATGCATTGTTTCCACCATAGATTGTTTAGAAAAGCAGCACGCAGTTATAATATACAGCACTCAATATTACCTTTTCTCTAATAATGCACTATATGACACTTTGATTCAGATTTGTTAAAACATGTTCTGAAACAAGCGACTACAAACTGACAAAAATCTGACTAAAAGCAACACAAACGTGAAGATGTGACTATAACTGACAAAAAACACGACTAAAAGCGACAAAAACACAAGTATAAGTGACAAATCCATTACTTAAAAAAGACAAAAACACAACTTAAAGTGACAAAATGTTACTAAAAGTGACAAGAACACAATTAAAAGTTAGAAAAACATGACTAAAGTGACAAAGATGTGACAAGTGACAAAAATGCATCTTTATGTGACAAAAACACAACCGAAAGGACAAAACCACAACTAAAAGTGACAAAAACATCACTATAAGTCACAAAAACTTTACTGAAAGTGACAGAACTGTGACAAACGGCAACAAAAACTGTTTTGTGTCATTAAACCTCCCCTGTTCAAACATAACAAAGGCGATATTAGCAGTTGTACCTTTTCTCTAAACAATACATTTCATTTCAAAACTTTTTTAACCCTAAATATATTGTTTCCACCATAGATTATTTAGAAAAGCAGCACACAGTTATAATTATATACAACACTCAAGATTACCTTTTCTCTAATAATGCATTTGTTATCCTTTTGTATTTCAAAAGACCAAAAGCAATATTTTCTTAAAGCTGCGGTACCAAGCTTTTTTTCGCAATTTGTTTGAGATTGACAGTGTTCAAATCTCCGCTCAAAATAGTTGTGTTTAGCTGTGCATGTGACTGAAAAGATACTCTTCTGTTTTAAAGAAGACATATTGTCCATGTAGTTCTAATCCTTGACATCCGTGCATCATTATTTTATATTTTGGACGTTTTAAATGGCTTTATTGGTTTAAAACGACTTCATAAACAAACGAGTGCGCTGTGGAGAGCTGCAGTTCACAATAAAGAGCATTTGATGAATCCCACGTGTGTCACTGTTTAAGGAAAAAAAAAAAAAAGCAGAATGAAGTAAGTAAAGAGTGATGGGATGAATCTGGGGAGCGGAGAAACCTGGACACTGTAAATACAACATAAGGACAAGGGGAACTATTATTATCCTGAAAGTCGATTTTGCATAATGGGTCTCCTTTAAAGTCAATGTTATGATCATTTTTGTGTTTTTCTTTGTTTGTTTTGTGATTTTAATGCACTGTTTTCTTGTCCAGTGAAGTTAAAGTTGATTTTGCATAATAAAACCACAATAAAATCAAAACATAAGTAAATGTCTAGATGATTTTATGTTTTTATTAGGGTTTTTTGTGATTTTAGTGCATTGTTTTCTTCGTTCAGTAAAGCAATTTGACTTTGTGTACGACTTGTGCTCTAGATATGAACCTGCCTTGGCTTGCTTCTTGTAAATGAATAGATTTATTGTTTCCCCCATAGATTATTTTATAAAATACTCCACTTTCTGATGCATTAAGTGCCTAATACGTTACTAAAATGCAAGAGGAGCGCGACTTGGCTGTGTGTTGGTGTCTGCAAAAGCTGTTCTAGACCAGAAATTGTGATGTGCATGTACCATTTCATCGTTTTCCTTTACCCTTCTCTGTAAAACTCTTTGGACACCGATTGTAAAATACGCCGTACAATGGTTTGAACATCACGAGAACAGAGTTTGACCTCCCTCCCATTGGTCTGCACGTCGTGGGTGTGTCGTAATCCTGGACAGCTGTTGGTTAGCCCCGCTCCCTCTCGAAGTCCCGTCTCTGAAACATGGCTTTCTTCGGTGTTTATTGGTTCTTGTCCAGGGCTCGCCGCAAACGAGGAGCGGGGCCAGTGCCAGCAGCAGCAGCAGCAGCAGCAGCAGACGGTCCCACTGTAGACCCCACGCTCAATCTGGAAACTATATGTAAAGTTTGACTTCAGGGAGAGACGCCGCACAAAGGAGTCATTCAACGTGCTGTAATTGCCGCGCACACTATTTATTAACAGTGCGTTTGTAACACGTCTGGTAGAAGTCTTTAGAAGTCCGTGCGGCAGTGTTTTAGAAGCAGAAGAAGTGTTTTAAGGCGAGACATGAAACTATTTTTTTTTCTTTTTTGGTCAGTTTGCTCTCTCATCATATCGGCTTTCATGTGGAAACAACAAACCGGTCCAATCTGCTCCTAAAGATGTTTTATTCTTTCATTTAATCCACTTCGTCCATAGATTTCTCTGGGACATTGTGACTTCAAAGACTGATTTCTCAAAATGCTTTTTTCTCCCACAGAGACATAAAGATCAGCCTTAAAGTAGCTCCCACACACAACAAACCGTACAATCTTGGACTTTACAGAACGTGCAGAAGGATTTGTTTATATCTAATTCTAAGCCTTATTTATTAAAGTTTAAAGTAAAAAAGCAATGATGTGAAATTTGAATTTTTAGGCCAATTTTCAGTTCGATTTAGTTCTCGAAAACTAGAGATAACGTGTACAAAATGAATCAAGAAATTTAAACCTGGTTCTGTTCATTTTTCAGATTGAAATGTCCTAAACAGGCAAAGCAAGTTTATTTGTAGAACACAATTCATACACGAGGCAATTCAAAGTGCTTTACACGACAGCTTACTCGATCATTTAATTAGTGAACTATTTCTATAATCGATTAGTTGTGATTAATTGATCAACTTGTTGCAGCCTTAAACATGGTAAAAGTATAAATCGTCTTGATTTGACATAGATTATGGCATTAAAAATATTGAAATGCGGCATAAAAAGTATTAAATCGTTTTTGCTGAAACCTGCGTTAACCCTGGAACTTCATTTTACCTCAGATACACACTTGCTTCGTTTGTTGATTCTGCAAAAAACTGCATTGTTTCTCAGTCATCTGTGTTATTTCTTTCTCTTTTTTTGTTCATAAGCCAGTGCCACGATGTTTATTTTGAAACTAACGGCCCGTGCGTTTCTCCGATTGGTTAATCCGTCTGTCATTCACACTTATCTATTAAATCGTAGAAACAGGATGCGGTTCCAGACCCAAACGTCTTGATAAAGTATTGTAGAAGCGTTTGATCTTGACACATGCAGACGACACACAGGTCTGTTCTTCTCACAAATACTTTTACACTAAACTGTCTGTGGGCACTACACGTTCGCTGTTGCTACAAAAAGATGGTGAGGCCCTGGACCGATAAGACCCGTCTGAAGCGTGTGACTGCTGGAGCTTACCCCGTGTGTCCTGCTCCCTCTTTAGCTGCCGGGCCTCCACAGAAGGCTGTAATAACACCTGCAGCTATACGCAGCGCTCCAAGTATTTTAGTCCCCCAAAGGCTTCCATCTCTCATGTGCTACGGCTGCAGAAATGCACGGGAATTTAAGTGCCAATGGACCCTGAACGGTTCTGGTTTTTAATACACGGCGGGGCTGTTTCAGATGTCGTGCAGCTAATGTTTAAGTGAAGTTAAGTGATTCAAGCTGCATCAGGGGACTGTGTTATAATTAGTGGTGGGCCGATAACGGCGTTAACGTGCTGCGTTAACGTGAGACTCTTATCGGGCGATAAAAAAAATATCGCCGTTAATCTATTCTCAAAGTTGGGTTGGGAGCACTGTTCCCTCTAAACTGCGCGCGTGCGTAATTGCGCACAGCTCCCAGGGGCATCGCGCAGAGAAAATCTTTGTCGCGCACGAGAGAAAACGAGAGAGAAAGAGAGCGAGAGACGCGAGCTATACACACATAGCGCCAAATCAAAGGCTCGGAACTAAAGTTCTACATCCCATACGCTTTTAACTAGTCTTTCTTCTGGACCAACCCGCCTCGTATTTTTCGTAGTTTTGAGAACAAACAGCTGACGAACTATTGCGTCTAGAATAGCGCAAATTACCGCGAAGATTTGCGCTCCCCATCAGGACTGAAAGTAACGTATTCCGGCCCGTTACTGCGGGCCCCTAAAACATTTGGTGGTAGCACGCTGTACCAGCAGGCACGTAGACGAGCTCCTCCACGGAAAAGTAGTCCCACTAAAATCATTTCCTCTGGAGTCAAACCATCACATTAGACACAAACTTAATCCAGGGTCAGGCTGTGCACTTTTGGAGATTTAATCAGTCCAACCCTGAACTCTCAGAACTCACGATGACAAACTTGATTTGAGTTCATTCATTTTGGATCTGACTCGTCTCCGCGCGCCATTACGCGTCTTTACGCGGCAGCGGTGTGAGCGCCGTGAGCAGCGCGGCAGACCCACACAGACTCCTCTGTCCTCAGCACCAGTGAAGAATCATGAACCAATCAGAGCAAACGCCACAGCGCGTCTACAAAGTTTAGCGCTTCGCACAGTTTTCGCGTGTATTGATATGTAAATTAGCCGCGTGCGTAACGAGGCGTTAAGTGCTTTATGCACAGAATAATCCCAAGTGAAAACTGGAAGAATGAAAATGAATGGCCACTGACGGAAAGTTTATTTAGTCTTTGAAGACTGACTTGTTGTGTCAGAGCTACAGTAAAGTCTAATCAATGACTTACTTCAAGAATTAACTGTAAATTATCATTAGGCCTATTTGAAACATGGGCTTATGATCTAAACATGACACACAGGTTACTTTGTCCAGAGGCTTCAGAGGAAATTTAAGCACAGAATTAAATTAATACAGAATTAAATGAATATTGCACAGAAGTGTTGCTGGATAAGAGTCAATCTTTATATTAAAATGCATCAGAAAACTGAAAGCTTTGGAGGGAAAAAACACCATGACTTTGATTTGAACACAACTTAATGATGATATCCTTTTTTTTTTAATTAATTCTACCTAAACCAAATTATAGCTGAGGGGCTGTGATCAGAGAGAGGAGGAGGACAGTGCAGCTCACAGAGAAACACTGACTAGAAAATTTATTTTTAAGAAGCTTCCCAATGGAAATCTCGACAAGACTAAGGTTGTTTGCACCTTGTGCAATGCGGAATTAGTTTACTGTAGGAGTTCTTCCAGTCTCAAGTACCACCTAAACGCAAAGCATCCCTTAGCTAATGCCGGGCCAAGCACTGATGTGATGAGCCCCTGGTCTAATGCGCCACCTGGCTTGAGAAACCCGTTCTCAAAGACTTACTTTTAGTCATTATTTGGGTAGCACACATATTCTGAATGTCTTCGTCAGAATTCAAATGAGCCATTTTAATCTAGATTAATCTAGATTAATTCCAAGATTACAGTGAGATTAATCTAGATTAAAAAAATTAATCTATGCCCACCACTAGTTATAATGGATCGAGATTTGCTTGTCACAATATAATATAATATTCACATGA
Organism: Rhinogobius similis; assembly: GCA_019453435.1. Lineage (NCBI taxonomy): Eukaryota > Metazoa > Chordata > Actinopteri > Gobiiformes > Gobiidae > Rhinogobius > Rhinogobius similis. Next base: position 31,550,756 of record CM033624.1, on the reverse strand, counting down.
TAAACCCCGGTACTGATGACAAGGACAGTTTATTGTGAGTTTTCTTTGACTTTCTGTTAGGTTTGGCTGTTGAATCAAAAGATAGACAATCACCATCAGAGGCACGGACATTATTTTGCACATTATGTATCCTTGGTTTTTTTTTCTAAAAGGCCTGATTTGGTAATGTTTTAGTGGGTGGTCTTCCGTGGTATCTTTTCAACCAAAATAAGTGTGCCGCGACTCAAAAAAGGTTGAAAAATACTGGTCTAGTTTATAGGAGAAAAAGTGTGTTTGAACAGACACCTGCATTAAAGACACAAACAGTCAATCACGATACGGCGACGCCATAAAAATAGCAAATTGTCACAAGGACGAGCTCACGATTCGATTTTTATCACCGTATCACCCAGCCCTAGTTTACATATTGCCAAAGAAAACATTCATTCTCATGTTTATGTCATTACCTGCTTGTTTTTTCTTTTATAAAAACGCCACACTGTAGAACATTATTGGAAAAGCGGCGTCGGATCGACCAGAAAACGGACATAAAGTGCGTGTCTGAGAGAGTTTAGAGTTTGAGGCTGTGATTGACTCTAATAAGACAAACTTCATCCAACAGCGCTCTTTTCTCTAACGCTTTCCGTGGGATCCATCCAGATAACATTAAACGCTCTGTTATAACTATCTTAACTTTTGCCAGGTTCGGACTGGATCTGTGGCGAGCTAATATCAGCGTAACGGCCCTTTGTGAGAGCAGCTGTTCAGTCAATGAATCAAAATGAAACTCTGGCACTGGGACGGTCCCCGCGGATTCGAAAAACACGCTCAGTCCAGGCTTTGCACAAACGAGTCCAAACCGCTAACAGACGATGGGGGGAATTATCCATTTGGAACCAGAGGAGCAATTACATGACATCTTTGTTCTAATTGCATTGGAATGGAACGGCCCAGTGTACAAAACAATGAATATTTCAATACTTTGGGGGATTTTCATTAGGGCTGGGCGTTTATAACAAAATTATCATGATTTTCTTGGAGCCAGATCACAATTTTGAGTCTATTACGATACATTTAGAGGCGGGGAATATAGAAAAAAACTATAATATTGTTGTTTTGGAGATTTGCGAATTTAGAATAGCGTCGTCTGTAATCTAAGTATTAAAAATTTGCTCAAAAATGGTCCGAAATTTCTTGTGTAATCTGTTTGTGGTTAATTTTATGGTCCATTCATGTTTTGTTTTACACTTGAACCTCAACAAAACATTTACAAGCACATTTTAACACAGTTCAAAAGAAAATTACTGAATCACAATGTGTTAATTTGACATAAATGCGTAGCAGATTGTCAAGAATGAGATAATCATGATTTGATTTTTAACACCGTACTGCCCAGGCCCAATTCTCTTGAACAAAATTTTGATTGTATTTTTGGAGTCCTTCAGAAATGTACCACCCGTGCAAGGAAACGTCAAGGTCTCACACAAAAAGTGAATTAACTGTAAAGTAACATCACAAAAGTGTAGAAATGTCACTTTATATCGTTAATGAAAGTTTTCACTGCAAGTTTCTTTTATTTTCTTGCAACTTTTCAGGAACGCCGTGCAGTCCATGTTCTTTTGTTTGTGAACTTGTCAGCGTAGTTCTCAGCTTGGTTTAGTGTTTTGAAAGTAAAATATTCAACTCAATTTCAATTCAGGAAGGAAAAGGGTTGATACAAATTTTGATCCCATGATAATTTACAAACATTATTTTTTTATATTTAATGTTTTTACAATATATCTGAACAGATTTTAGTTTATTACTTGAAAAAAGTTGGATACAGCCATTTTAAGTTTACATAAAAAAGCCAATTCTTTAATTTTTATAGTTCAACATGTAAAAAAACAAAACAACCAACAGTAAGATTTTATATAATGAAAATCTTGAATAAAATCTGCCTCTACCACCAACTTTGTGTGATTGTGATGTATTTATTTTCTTCAATTAATACATTTTTGCATCAGCCAGTTTTGCAGTATCAATATTTTCGCGATAAATTATGCAGCTCCGCAACAGGGACGTCAAATTGCTTTTTCTAATAATACTAGTATGCGTATAATAGGGTTGTAATAATGAATTGACTTATCGTTAATTGAGCCATACAGACACTAAAACACATGTCAAAAGACCTTTTATAATGAAGACCGTGCCATTAATGCATCAAATGTCCAAAAAAAATGCTGATTTTTATCAATAATACACTTTATTCATATATATTCTGTATCTAGAAACCTTCAGTCGCTATATTTCTACCTTTACTTGGCTGATAACGTATTGCGAAAGTTTGAATATACAACAGAAATAATAGTCTGTCTAGTCGACTAATCAGAAAATAATCACTGAGCCCTAGTGTATAAGAAAAATGTGTTCTTATACTAGTTTGAAAATGGTTGAATTGAAACTTTGTCCAATGTTTTTCCAGTATCGACTGAAATTGATATCTAGTTTCAACACTCCTTTTACTAATATATCTTCGTTTTTTTGTTCTTTTTCCTCCGACTGTAGCTCGGTTTGACAGTTACTTGACCGTGGATTCTCTCATGGCAGCTGTATTTCCCGTCAGTCGACTCGGCTCTCGTCGTCTGGGCTGTGGTGAAAGCTTTGTTGCAGCCCACAGATTCTTCGGCGCAGTTTTGGCGAGCGAGTCTGCTCCCGATGCCCGCTGCTCCGCTCTTTATGTCAGCGTCATGCACTGTTAGCGAAAAACAGCTGTCCGCCCATTTTCAGACGGGAGGACGGAGGCTTTCAGACGCGGATAACCTCCAAATACCACCGCGGTTTCTCCCTTTGAGGATTCAGAGGTGTTAGACATCTGGACCGCGGGAGTGGGCGCTATTGACAAAAACAGACGTCGCAACAGCTTTTTTGATAACAATAATCTGATATTTTGGCACTATTTGGACCTGTGAAGTAAATGTCTTGGTTGAGGTTCAATTGTTGCTCAAAAGGAGTGAAATAAGTGTAAAATTAATAACAAAAGTGCAGAAATTTCACTTGGAAGATGCTGATATTGTGGATGCTTTAAAGGTCCCATATTCTGCCATTTTGCCCTTTACACAGTCTATTCTAAGGGCTTTGTTGATAAATGTTTGCGTTGTGCAATATCCATAACATAACAGTTTCCAAAAAACACCCATTTCTTGGACTGGCCCCCCTCCTTGCAAAAGCAAACGGCTCACTCTGAGATCTGATCCCCCCGAACAGAGAGCAGGCTGCCTCCCCCGCCCAACCTGCGCCCCTCCCCTCCCAACCCGCGCACCTCCCCCTCCCAACCCGTGACGAAGCCTAGAGCGGATATGGTGTGCATGCGCCGTGTGCTCCGGTAAACAGCGATACACAAACACTGAATAAACCTTTTATCCGTCCTGACGGTGCGTCGTGCTGAGTCCTACGTCCTGGATCTGACCTGGAGTTTGACGTGCTCCAGTACCTCGACGACGGACGTTGCCGTTTGGTAAATAACAAGCTAACTCTTCTATCTATCATATCCATCGTGTAATTACTGTGTAGCATTAGCATTAGCTGTTTTTATTATTGCGGCTTCCCGGAGGCGTGGCTTAAACACCACGTCATCCTGGTGAAGCCGCGTCATCTTAGTGAGGAGCCCCCGTCTGCTGCTCAGCCGAGGGGACTGAAAAGACAGTTCTCTAGTGAAAACATGCGGGAATCAATCAAAAAACCACTTTGGGCACAACATACGAGGCCCAAATAGCACTGTAGGAAGGTTAAAACCTCTGAAAAGTCAATTTTGCATGTTATGGGACCTTTAAGTGCTTATGACAGATTCATCACAGGTTTTTAAACTGACTTATGACTTTGTTTGGTGGATATAGCCAGTGGTAAATATGTATCATGGTTTTACGTCAAGTCAAGTTGGGAGTTTGTGAAGAAAACTGAAAAGAAAAGTTAAAAATTACAGGAAGTAGTGCTGAATCCCTCTGTGATGTCATCAATAAGTGACATTCGATGAAAAACACCGCAATTTACAGCAACTGACACATTTTAAACCATCATTTACCAAAATAAAGGTTTTGTATGGTATTATTAGTTGTCAAATCATAACTATTGTGTCGGTTATGTGGATTTAAGCCCTTGTTTTTTACATTATAGTTGCTATGGTGACAGTACGTCATCTGCTGCTCATGTCCAGCCAGGAAGTAGCATTATAAACATCACCAAACTTAAACTGTACTAAAACATTTTTTAGTACAGTCTTAAATAATTATCGTGTTCTCTACATTTTAGTGTACTGTAACCTGTCATGTGCACTTTAAAGGCACAATATGTAACTTTTTGTTGGTTGAAAGTTACCCGCATGATTCCATGGAAACAAAAAGTTAAAACCACACTTCAGAACGGTATCTGTGTACATTATAGATACGTTAATGCCATACTGTGGAATATCATAGTTACAACATTTCCATGGGAACAAAAGAGAGAAGTACAAGTCAGGTTTGTGAAGATGCAAGCCCACTCACAGCAAGGACACAGTTTTTTATACATTTTAAAACAATAAAACAATTTTCATGTTTTTCATAACTTTTATTGTCCAACCAGAAGCCCATTTTTGGAGAATTCAATGTACTTTTCAATTTTTGATAGTTTTCTCATTATAGACAAGTGCTTTGTGCTGTTATTTTGCTCCCAGACAACATGTTTTGTGTTTTTCCCCACCCATACACGTCTCCCTTTGAGGATTCGGTCAACTTTGGACCGTGTGTCAAACATCTGGACGACTTTTATGCAACAAGACTTTTGTGTTATTGATGATTGCATAAACAGCTGAGAAAGAATATTTTCACCCTCGCAGTCAGTCACTTCTGTGGACCTGGACTCCTCAAATCTTGGCAAAGTAACAGAGAATATTATTGAAAAAGCTGTGGAGAGGATGGAGACTTTGATGTGCAGATGGCACCCAGCGAGGAGTTCTCTTTAGCTAACAGCAGGTTTTGTTGTGATGTTCTGAGCTCCAAGTTCAGCTTAGGTTACAAAACAAAGCCTGCTCAAAACTCCCAGTTTGAAATACTCCTCATGTTAGCGCTGCTCGGCGTTCCAAAGCCTCTCCGTGGTTTCCTGCCAAATCCCAGTTAATTATGAGATCGCCGTCCCAAATAGCGTGACCTTGGGAATGAGAGAAAGTAGCTTTACCAGTGTGGCATGATGACTGACTCCCTCCACCAGAGCGGCACAGTCTATATTATGACATTTTAACACAATCATTTCAAATATATTCAATGTACATTCCACGGTTTACTAATCGAGCTGTGTTAAAATACAAATGTAACCATGACAAAGCCAAGACTAATTTAGAACTCTATATAAAATTAGCGAAATAAGCTTTTTTCAACATTTTTATTAAAGAACAGCACATTTCTGTCAGATGGAGGGCCTTGGTTTTATTGCACTGTTCTTATGTTGTTGAAATTTTGATCATTGAATTAGTCAATATTGCAATAACAATACATTTGCACATTAACTTAACAAGTACAATAATTAAATTTTAGGGTGCACAGTGGCAGAGTGGCACAGGTGCAAAATCATTTGAGGCGTGTTGGTACCACTTTATAATAACTACATCTTATTTTGCCTTAATAAAGCATTAACAAAGACTTAATTAATAATGAATATATAGTTTATTAAACATGATTCAGGATTAGTAACTACTTAATTAAGGTTAGGGTTAGAAATTAGGGTTAGAATGTTTGTTAAATAGTTACTAAGCCAGAATCATTCTTAATAAACTATTTGTTGATCATGAATTAAGTCTTTGTTCATGCTTTATTAAGTCATGAATAAGTGTAGTTATTATAAAGTGTCACCGGCGTGTTAAATAATAAAATATACACTTAATGGAAGAGTATTGTCTTTGCACTCCTTTGAAATGCACCCTCAGTCAGGTTGGTCTGGACCCGGGCTTGCAGAGCGCTTGGAGCTCTCGCCTCCCAATAAGGAGATCACGGGTCAGACCAACATCCCATGATCTCTCTGGGTGGAGTCTGCATGTCCTGCCTGTGTTACCCTGAGTGCTCTGCGGGTCCGGCTTCCTCCCACCGTCCAAACACATGCATGTGTGGTCTAAAATGCCCCGAGTGAATGAACGTGAGCGTGAATGGTTTGTGTGTCTCTGTGTCAGCCCTGCAATGAGCTGGCCCCTGTCCAGGTGTCCCCCGCCTAAGGCCCACAGTCACTGGGATAGGCTCCAGTCACCCACGGCACACATTCATAATTTAAAGCTCACTAAAAGAGCTTTTTACATTTTTTTACACTGAAGTGATTTGGCTGCTTACTTTCACAGACTGATGCTACTTTTCCCGCATAGTTCGTTGATCTAATGGTCTACGATGCTCAGGGGGAGTGAGGATATGAGCGCACACAGACTGGCTCACAATCACGGGGGACATTTCGAGAAGGGCCAAGTCAACAGGTGGTGTCAGATTAGCGGGTCCTGGAGCGGGAATGAGGTGGAGAAGGGGGTAAATGCAGACATCAGTGCGGGGAAACCAGCGCTCGTTTACAGATCATCAGACAGCTGCCTCCACTTCCTGTCTGAAAAGCCCACGCGTCATAAACCACATCACAACATCGCAGCATTTACGGATTTCTGAGCATGAGTCGAACGGGATGCTACTGAAATATTCATGCGTTTTAGTCATAAAATGTTTTTAATTGCTAGGATAACAGTCATATTTTGTGGCAGTTTACTGGTTCTAGTAATCTGGGTGAATTGTAATTATGCAGGATACTGGTAGGAAATGTCTCAAAAGTAAAATAGACAATTATAGTCTATATGTATAGCATTATTAAAGGTGTGCTATAGAGACAGACGAATCAGATGGTTGATTATTAGTGTATTGGATATTGGCCAATATTCTGTTTGAGGCTATGAAAAAGCTTTTATTGAACACTTTAAAGCGAGAAGGGCATTGCACAAAATAGAGCTTTACTGCTTTCTTAATTCAGTTTGTTGTGAAACAGGTTTTTGCATATGTTTGTAGTAATTTGAAATTCTATAATTTGGGTAAAATATCCCAAATCTGGCTGACATATCGACCCAAAATATCGATGACTTTGGATTTGGAACAATCGGCACCGGGCATAAAAATCCCGGTTGATCTGAAGTGCGTTATGTAACTTTTTATGCTGAGAGTCTGTCATCTGCTTGTCTCCATGGAGATGTCATTGCTTTGCCTGTAATGTTCCACAGTACGGCATTAAACTTGACAATCTCTTCAATGAGATAAGCAGGTTGTGCCACCAGACCAAGTTACAAGTCAGATCTGTGAACTTCTTTTCTGCATTAAACACTGCTAACTGTTTACGTTAGATCTGTACAAACACGTTCTGAAACAAGCAACAAAAACATGACTAAACGTGACAAAAATTCATCTAAAAGCGAGAAAAACATGACTAGAATCACAAAAAACGTGACTCAAAGCTAGAAAACACTACCAGAAGCAAGAAAAACACATCTAAAAGTGTCAAAAACGTGACTAAAAGTGATATAAATGCATCTAAAAGCGTGAAAAATGTGACTAAGAGCAATAAAAACCTGACTAGAAGCAAAAAAGCGTGACTAAAAGCGATAAAAACATGACGAGACACAACCAAAATGTGACTAAAATCATAAAACAAAATTACTAAAAGCGACAAAAACATTTTAAAACGTGATTCTTTTATTCCTGTCAGTTCATATTTCAGTCTTTTTGTCAATTCTTTACGCGTGTAAAATGGGAACTTTGAACAGAATCCCATCATTATAACACAAATCGAATCGATATCTCTACACTGGTCAGAAAAATTAGACAATTAGATATTTTTCCCAAATTGTGCAACACTAGACAGGCTTACTACCAAATGCACCACTTTAAATGAATTCCGTGTATTCTTTGAGTTGACACAGTTCCTCAGCGTCTCCTGGTCTGCGCTGGAGTTGTGTCAGCTGTTTCGAATCCCACCTCAGATCTGCCATTCCCAGTGGGACGAGGAGCAGACATCTTCAATGACACAGCGCGCGCTCCTGATTCTCCAACCAAAGTCTTCCTGTTATAAATAAACAGACCGGAGCGAGTGCAGAGGAGAAGAGCTGGACTTAACCGTCAGCTGTCGTCTGAGGGAACCGGAGCTTTAACCCCCCGCCTCCCCCGACAGGACAGTTCACCCTCGCCAACATGTCACCGGAAACACACGAGCTAATAATAGAGCCAATCAAGTTCTATTTATTTATGTTTCCACGATAAGCATTCCAGGTTAGTTTTCCAAGTTATCAAGTTACATTCCTACATAGATTTGGATTTGCAGTTTGTGAAATGGACACATGGACTAAAAGGGTTGCTTGTTTACGGAAAAAAGGAATCTAATTTGAATCGTTTGACACAATAAAGTACTGTCAAAAGTGAAACTGCAGAGGAAGAATACATGTCATGGTTTTGAAGGTGTTGGAATGTTCAAATGATAGCTTTGGTTTAGGTTTTGAGGTGAAGAAAAGGTGCCTAAAATGTCTTTGAACTGGATTGAGTGCGACTTTATAATAATTACACTGTCCTGTCTCATAAAGCATGAACAAAGACTTAATTCATAATGAACAAAGTTTATTAAAGACACATATTCTGGCACTTCTTTGAGCTTTAAACCATGTTCTAATAATGTTCCGTGATCAAAAACATACCTGAAGTACTATAAGTTGTATTCACGCTGTTTTGAGAAATGGTTATCAAAAAATCCTCCCCCCTCCGAGCGTCAAACACACTTCCTGCGGACTCCTTCTATCTGGGGTCTATTTTCAGATCATCTATGTCACTTATCTGAGAATATTTAGCTGTTTTAAGTCTTTAAATCAGCGCTAAACTCGTTCTGAGCATTTCTGCCTCTAAACACGCTAACTGATGCAGAAAATCCGCATTGTAACTTCTTTTCAGCGCTAACTTCACTAGATTGTATATTGCGGTGGCCGCTATCTGCTGGCTGGATGAACTCGGTAAGTGTCATTTCATAGTGACTGATAACACAGGTCATAGAATGAATGAGAAACTTTTTTTGGCAAAAAAAAAAAAAAATTAAAATGTATGTTTAAAGGACAACAGCAATATGAAAAATGCAGAATATCTTTCCTTTAAGAATTAATTTAGGTTTAGTGACTACTTAAAAAAGACCAAATTGTGTCATTTTGATGTGATTTTTTTGTATCAATACTTGCTTGAATGAGTATGTAATTTTGATATTAGTTTCATTATATATAATATATTATAGCTGAATTTTGATACTTCTGACAACCCTCGTTTGTTTTATAGATAGGATTTGCCTCTATGCTTACTTTATGACTTGATTTGCGATATACGTGTTTAAAAAGTATGATTCTGTTCAGAATGCAAATTGCAAACAACTCAAACTGACATTTTAGAACATATTTTAAGAGATTTAAATCACAGGTACAACCATTTTTTTTCTACAAAAGGACAGGACATTTTGTTCTTTGTAGAGGCTATATTATTATCAAAATAATTACAGCCTTTGGAATTTGATCGCTGCGCCAACTCAAATTGCAAAATCAATTCATTTCTACTTTTCTCTGAATAATTCAGCATAACAAGTGAAGGAGTCCTGCTGTGTAGCTCACCTTTTAAGGACAAAACCCTTAACAATGTGTAACTTGAGTTAAACATTGTCGTAGTTGTCAGACAGTTGAAATATTTCCGTCACAAAAGGGGCACCAGCAGTAGCAAGTGGAACTTTAACCCTCGGCAGTAAAACATTCCTCTTTCTCTGGAGCCTTGTTAAAACCCCGAGGAGTTTGAAGGAGTTTGTGGATGACACTTGTCCCGTCGCAGAGGCCTGGAGTGCTCCTCTTTTTGTCCCGTGAAAGGCCGTGTGTGGCTGCGGCAGTAAACAGAGCGACGCTGTGGTTGTTGGTGGTCCGCGTGACGTAGGGGACCCTGGCGAGGCCCCCGCTGCGCTGAAAATTGAAACGACAGTGTTTTTAGGGTGTCGAATGGGACGCTGCTGCACCCTGGAAGTTTCAGAGGAATGTGGCCCAGCGCCGTCCCACCCACATTGACAATGAAACACACTGGGGCTGTTTGGAAACACTTTCACCTGAAGAAACTGGGATTTTTCTTCCTCAAGGGGCCTTCTTTTAAATAAAGCAGCATTGACAAACAGGAGCAAAGAAGTTAGACAAAAAAATCCTATTATTAATTTAAAATGTTGTCTAATAACCTAAAACAATGTTGTGAAATTATATACGATTGCATCAATTAATCAACTAACTGTGGCTAGATACAGTAGATTAAAAAATCAGTAGTAGTCATATTTTGTTGTTGTATAATTGTAATCATTATCTGGACTCAGACTCTAAAACACATACAAAAACACCTTTTTATAACAAAGACAGTGGCATCATTAAATACTTTTAAATTAAAACTGATAAAATATCTGAAGCAATTTCTTATTTTCATCAATAATATACAGTTTATTTGTTAATATTCTCTATTTAAAAGTCTTCAGTCACCATATTCTAACTTTTATTTGGTTGATATTTTATTTAAAAAGTCTTCATGTACAATAGAAATTCAAAAAATTATTGCTGACTGTAGTTTAGCTGCAAAAACTTTTTTGTCATTATGTGCGTGGCTACTTTTGAAATGATTGTGGATGTACATGTATTCCACGTAGTTTGTTAGTATTTCTACTCTTCTTATTGACAAATGTTCCAAATAAAAACACGAGGGGAATAATAATGAATTTGAAATTGATTTGAAGTGATTCAGTCTCAATGAACTGTCAGCAGATTTATTCCAAATATAACTCAAACTGTGGAGTGGAAGTTGTGTTCTGAGTTACAATTGAATCGTAATATTAAGGAACTTTGCCTTTCTGCTTCGTGTACTATTTCTACATTTGATTTTCTGTCATTGAGACTAAAGCCCACATTACTATATTCTGTTAAAGTTGGTCTCCTGTTGCCCCCCGCTGTGCTCTGTGTTGGGTGTAACACCCTGAACCTGTGACCTTTGACCTGATACACGCTGCTGCCTCATGTTTCAGCCGAGCTTTGAGGAAGCGGGGACAGATTTACGCTCTCAGGAGTCAGAGTTTGTTGACAGGTCTCTACATCAATCAGACGACGCTAGCATTTATGCCGTCTATTTTAGCTGCAAAAACTAGAGCGACTTAAGACTGGCAAGGTTTATACCCTCCCTCGCCCCAAGTTCAAATTACTTCAACCAAGGATGTTTCAGATGAATCGCTGAATCTGCAAAATTGGTCAGCATCCTCACCACACAATAAGCAGGTCCTGACAAATGTCCTGGCTCAAGATCTGGAGAAGGGTGTCCAGATGCTGCACATGTTGCTTCTTCCCCCGGGCTCACTCCGGTGCTGTGACTGCGGCCTTTAGCTGCGGCATTTAAAGTACGAGAGGGGCTCGGATTGCACGGCGTACGATGTGGTGGTGCCGGCTGAGGTGGACTGATATTTTCACCGGACGCCGGAGCCCACTGCGAGCCTTTTCCCGTGTGAGCGTGTGGTCTCGCGAGCGCTATGATCAAAGCCTGTGACCACAACAGCCCCGCGGAGCTCTGGACCTAAAGTGAACTGTCCACCACAGGAACGCCCCTCCAGCAGTGTGAGCGAGCCGTTAGACTAGGACTTAAACTATGGCCCAGAGCTAATGTGGTCCTCGGATTAATGTTACTTGGCCCTCATCTTCCCAGTGACCCACAGTATTTTTTTCCGCAAGTTTAAAATATTTTATTAAAACAGCAATAGATAAGATTTTGATGTGACCTGATAATCCAAAACTGCATGTGTTGACCTTTACAAACCTCAGATCAATGCATCTTTTTGAATATTTAAATGTATTGACCACTTGTCTGTGGACTTGGTTTTAATGTGTCTCTTTATAAAAAAGTTTGGACACCTCTGGATTAGAGTTTATTATTATACTTTGGGTTTGCATTACTGACAATAATTAATACCTTACTATTTTTTTAGGATGAGTCTGAAGACAATATTCTGACGGAAAACCCATCAGGAATGTGCCAAAATGTGCTTGTTTTGTGGTTGATGTTTTCTTTTTTAAATATGACACAGCAAGTTGACTTAAATGTAAATCCAATCCTATTTATGAGTTTTCTTGTTATTAAATGGACAAACCAACAAAACAAAACCTACAGACGCTGAATCCACTTATGTTTATCGCACAAAGGTGAAAGCACATGTGCAATTCCTGTAAACTGAGTACAGTGGCTATCCGTCTCAACATATCCATCCTCGCACCTTCTTTGATCTGCAAATAGGTTTTTTAAGCTCAAATTGCAGCTTTGTAACCAGGCCTTTTCACCCTTCTGTACCTTTATCTCCCGTGCAAGTCCACACAGGCTGGATCCTCCTCAGACATGCCTTCCTAAAGAGAGAGTGGGAAGGGAAAAGATTGTGTAAAGTTTTCTGGCTGATATTGAATAGCTGGAGGATACCTTTAATGTCTTATACCGCACATGAAGAGACACAGACACAAGCATAACAACTTTAATCTCAGTTTTATCTGCTTGATCAAAGCCAGTTGTGGCATTGTGGATTTTCTATTTGCATGTAATTATAGCTCTTTGAATTCGGCCGTTTTATGAGCTTAAGTTGTAAAATGATGTTTCCAATTGATCCCAGGCCATGGTTCCAGTGATATTCAATTCAGTGATACTCAAAATACTGGAAAAGATGACATTTTGCGCGATCTATCTCAATATCGTCATTATGTGTACGGAAAAAGTACATTTCTAAACTAGTTTTAGTCGCAGTTTCTGCAAAAAGTATGTTTTTTATGAGCAATTTCAGCTGCAATTCAGCTTTTTGACCTGCGGATAGACCGTTTCACCTGAGAAACCAGACAGAAATCCAAAAAAAGAGTAATCTGTGCATGTGAATGTAATAAATGACTTGCTTTAATGTATCATCAGGGTTAAAAATGGGTTTAAAACTGCATATTCTACTGTGAAAGATTCAAAATACAGATGTTTTGACCTGATTTATGGTTAACTTCTTCGTAGCTTATGGGTCTGTCAACATAAAAACTATAATTGGCATAAAGCTTATCGTCTTTTCTGTCAGCACAAGATAAATATTTCACAATGGCATCCAAATGCAAATCATGCAGGATTAATGGCACTTGACAAAGCCATAAGATTATCAGAAGAGCTTTGTGTAGCCAATCTCATAAACCTTTGTGGATTTTCTATTTGGTATACTGTATTTCTTTTGAAGGAACAGTAACTTTTCCAGTAGAGGCCACGACACCTGCTGGTCTAAATGGAGACACTTTTTTATGGCATTAAACCTTTCTTTCTTACATTTATTGACGTTTCTATAGCTGAAAAAGTCATTCTTGGAGGTCGTCTTTCCACTCGGGAAGTCGGGGTTACTTGGTTTATTGTTAATTGTTATTTGGGTCACAATATAATTATAAAGACTAAAAAGAATAATAAGCGTGACAACAAAGCAGATTATATAAGGGCATTGAAAGAATATTAAGTGAAAAAATGTGTCATGCTTTTATTGTCTTTTATTAACTGGGAAATACTAGTTGCTGGAGAAACTGTGGTTGCCAAGTGGCCCATAATTACCGTGTGTTTTGGGACTGTCCTATTCAGAAATATTGAACTGAGATTAACAAAGCGCTACAAATTGTTTTTGATATTTGGCATCCCACTGGACTTAAGAATTATATATCTGGGTCTCAAAACTCCTGCCATGGACACAATAAATGGATACCTTTGGAATATACTGTTCTTTGAGCTGCAGGGGGCAAAAGACCATTACAAAGAAAGGGACGATACAACCTCAACCATTATAACATTAAAAAACTGACTAAATTTCATTCTGACTAAATTTGGAAATGGACCAATTTAAAAGACCACATGGGACGATTACACTAGGCTAAATGTTTAGTTTTGTATATATTATATGACTGTGTTCCTTTTGTACTGTTGTTGTATTATTTAAAGCAGAACTTCAGTGACAAAGCTCCCCCTGCAGCTCTCTTGTGAAAATACACTGCCAGTAAAAAGACACAAAAGCTTTTTTTATTCTTTTTTACGGAAATAAGGAAGTACAATCACATACAAAAACATTTCATGCTGCCAAATATAAAAAAGAGCTAGCATTTGTCAGTAGGGTTGTCTTCAGGTCGGCAGAGACAGCACCACCACACAGACTTACAAAGATGTTTAATCAGGGTAAAAATGTTACTTTGTTCTGTTTTCAAAAAGAAAAAAGAAAACTAAGCATTTCACTGTTGTTTGCTCATTGTTTTTCACAAAAATCGTAACACTTAACATTTAATTTATTAACATCAACCTCTCCAGATCTGGGGTCTCATTTATAAAACTTTATGTCAACTTCTTTCTAAGAGTGTGCGTACGAACATAACAAAAACACCTTCCAGAGACGTCTTCATACTCTCATCTCTCTGAGCACAGATTGCCTTTTTCCTCGTCTCTCTAAGTCCTGATGCACAAGTTTCTGGACTGGACAGCTCATTCCTAAAGCGGTCTTTTTATAGATCACTAACTTGTCAAGTATGTAACATTTTTGTACGTACACAGGCTTTATAAATGAGACCCCTGACCTACAACTTGTCTTGGTCAGACTCGCTGTTTGTCTCCAAGAAGACGCGTAGCTTTAATGCCATACTGCACCTTTACATAATAGCGTCTTAACCATAGATTTACTTTGACCCGTGCCCTCTGATTTGAAATTTGGACGTGAATGCAGCCTATTGTTCAAGTGAAGTGAAAGCTGTTTCTCAGTGAATCCGGGCAGTAAAATGCACGGTTTGACCCCGGTGTGGGAGATTGAATGAATGACCTGGGGGAAGACGTCTGCGCAGGAACTCCAGGCATGTGCTCCGAAATGTGGACTTATCCCTCTGTTCTCCCCCTCGCTCTCCCCCCCGCTCCCTCCCCAAAGGTCCACAGGCTTTTTCCAAGAAAGTCCCAAGAGCTGATTTCGGTCGTAAAGATTAAATGTGAAATTTAGCTCGGAAATGTGTTGCTGCTGCTGCTAAAGGACACTTGGATCGAGCGTGAAAGGAGAAAAAGTTATTTAAATATTTCTAACTAATTCCCAGATTGGGGTTTGATCAGTTACAAGAATAAAGTTGGGTACCCCAGCTTTAATAATTGGATAATGATGAATGAACACCTACTTACGGAGAAGCAATCCTTTCATTTCAATGTAGAAGAACTGCCCTTTCACGCACTGTTCAACAATTACAAGATCAAACACCGATTTAGGAGTTATATTGTTCCAAATACAGACAAAAAGACTCGAAGAAGAATGAAGAAAGCGTATAAATATTGAAGAATGCTAACAGGAGCTGCAGGCTAAATGGTAGCGCTGCCAGCAGTATTTTAACTTCAGTCTGTTTACTTTTCTGGGGTAACGCTATGTCAACAACCTTCATAGAGTATTGCAATTACGATTAGATTAGCGACTTATGTTTTAATAATAGGATTTTGAAAGGCGTATGAACTGTAAT
Source organism: Rhinogobius similis (assembly GCA_019453435.1). Classification (NCBI taxonomy): domain Eukaryota; kingdom Metazoa; phylum Chordata; class Actinopteri; order Gobiiformes; family Gobiidae; genus Rhinogobius; species Rhinogobius similis. Next base: position 31,535,209 of record CM033624.1, on the reverse strand, counting down.
GCAGCCAAGTCCTTATTCTGGAAGTGTCAAGTAAGTCTCAAGTCTTTGGCGTCAAGTCCAAGTTTTCTACTTTGAGTTTAAGTCAGAATAACTGAAATCTGCTCATAGTTTTACAATTTGTCTGATTTTTGTGAATGGTTCTTCTTTTTAAAAAGTATTGGTCACATCTAAGCCTCGAAGAGTTGAGTTACTGGCCTATAAATCCAAGTCTAGTCCCTTATGTCAAGTCAAATTCATCAAAATAGTAACTCAAATCCAGGTCACAACCTTCAAGTCCACACTTCTGCCATGATCTGACCAACTAATAACAGAATCACATTTATTCCAACATGCGTTTACACAAATCTAAACAGGCTTAGCAGTTTTTTTAATGTAGAATAAGAGGATATTATGTTGTTTGTTTAGGAAATGATGGTACTTCAAAAATGGCAGTCTTTGCGGTTTGCCAATTGTGCTCATTCAAATTTTGATTTGATTGCGGTTCATCTTTCAGCCCAAGCTGTGACTTGACTTGAATTAGTTCTGCTTAAAAAAAACATCTGTTAGCAAACATCTTTAAAGAGGGAAAAAGTTGGCCTTCTCACTGAATCGACAGAGTTTTCGATTATGGCGCGTTCCAAATGTTGGAGCAAACTCTTGATTTCCATGAACATACATATTAAGCATTTACAATACATAAGACTCATTGATGAAAAGTGCAACATCTTTAACTCAAAATCTTAAGTTATTTTATTTAAACCAAAAATAGGAGTTTGAAGAATGCTTCTAGAAAACATCTGGACTAAGCGCACGGACAAAATCTTTTAAGAATCAATCCAAACTGTTTCTTTTAAGTACAATACAGTTCATTTTCAACCCAGTTTCTCTTCCTCCCCAGAAATCCGCCAGCTTTTTCCAAGAAAGTCCCCCACGCTGGTTGCCCCCGCTGCATTAGTCATGGAACAGTATTTGAGAGGACAATCGGCCCACGTTGTCAGACAGTGTTTGTGTGTTGAATGAAGAGCCTCCTTCAGTTTCCTCTCGGTCACATCACTCTGGATTAAAAGAGTGTGGAGAGCGCGAGGGCCACAAGGGCTTCACTCATCAGGTGCTTTATGTCACGGCGGAGTCCTGTCAGGGCTTTAGTGGCAGTTTGACGATAAAACCATGACCCCAGGGAAGGGTTAAAAACACAGGAAATACTATCCTCCTCAAAACTGGACGTGCAGGTGACGGCAGATTTGTCGTCCGGTTTGTTCAGGTGTGACAATAGCGTTTGTGTCCTTCGGCAGACTTTTTCTTAACATTTATTGACCTTTGCATAACCAGGAAAGTCACCATGAGATTGATAAATGTCTTTTTCGATGTAGCGCCGCTCCATTGTGGAAAAAAGAAGAATCACAGCTATTTGACGCATAATTGAAATCATGATTGTGCAAACGTAGTCAGTATTTTTTGGGGAGTATCCTGATAACGATAGTCAGAAGATTCTGTCCAACCAAAATGTGTTAAAACATGTTTTTAAATGTATTAATTATCAGACAAATGTGAAATCTCTTTAAAATGTATCACAAAAGTTCAGAAATATCACTGCAACATTCTTAATTAGCTCCTTTTGTAGCATTTTTTACTTTGAACAATTATGAATCCAGCTTTTAAGATCCAATACCGATTTTGACACTTAATTTTTTTAATTATATACCGATCAGAGGTGACAAGTAACGAAACATTTACTTTGTTACTGTACTTAAGTAGATTTTTCCATGTACTGAAGTCTAGTGACCAGCGTTGGACACTACTTTTCAAGATGCATTGTGGAGTGCACTACTTTTTCACCTGCTGGACATTCGGACAGCACTAAAAACGGCATGACCACTCTTTAGTGCCATAGATGGAATAGTGTGGACATTCGGACTTAGCCCGTAGAAGCACACGGCTAAGACTGAACGATAGACCCTCAGATTGGTGAACTATAGCATTTATTCCGTTGTTGTCTCATCTTTATTCCCACCAAAGTTTTTATAATAAAGTTTCATCCTTTAAAGGAAACATATTGTGCATTTTCATATTGCTGTTAGCCGTAAAACATGCTCTTCTGTGCCTTAAATTTGCTCTATATATACAATCTAGTGAAGTTAGCGCTGAAAAGTTATTGTGTTTAGAGGCAGAAATGCTCAGAACGAGTTAGCGATGATTTAACGACTAAAAACGGCGGAAGATTCTCTGATAAGCGACGTATGAAGTCTGAAAATACGTCCGAAAATCCCAGAAGTTCAGCAGGACATGTGTTTGACGCTCGGAGGAAGAGGATTTTCTAATAAACATTCCTCAAAACAGTGTGAATGCAACTGAATGCCACTTCCAGTGTGTTTTTGATGACGGAACATTGTTAGAACATGGTTTAAAGCTCAAAAAAGTCACTGTAGCAGAATATGTGTCCTTTAATAAAACATCTAAAGCTTCATTGCCAACTTAAATCTTATTGTTTCTGAGTACCGTTTGTTTTACTTAATATCCTAATCTGCCAACACATCTACGTGAGCCGTGCATCACACTCTGAGCTGCTTCGGGCTCGCGGTGCCTGGCAGCGCTCGGGGTGCTCCTTCTTTTAAGCTCTTTCTTAATAAAGAGAATATGTGTCAAGCTTTCATCTGCGTAATGCTGTGTGCTTTTACATTCCAATCCTGTTTAGCACACTCTAAGTAGATATTGTTTGAAAGGGAGACGTTGGTAACCGAGTGCAGGGAGGGAATTTATCTTTTGGAGAGTTACTTAGTTGTTTGAAAGGTCACTAGCTTGAATCAGCTGACTGAAACGGTGAGGAGGCTATAACAAATTTCTAACGGGGGGTCAATAACATGAACCAATTTTGCATTTATTTGTAACTGCCGACTGGGCTGCATCTAATGATTATTTTAGTAGTGGACTTTAGTCAAATGATTACATCTGTCAAGGCCGCAAGATTAACTGCAATATGAAAAAGCAAAGGCTGTGATTTTTGAAGTACCATCATTTCCTCCACTTTTTCTGCATAAAAACTGCAAACCCTATAGTTTAAATCTGTAATCGTGGTATGAAATAACACAATACCATGTGATTCTTGTAGTTTGTCTGTCTTTTTGTCAGTTCTAGACTATTTAACTGTGCACTCTGAGCTTTATGCACATGTAAAGTGTTTTAAAGTACAAATGGCAACTAAACAGAATCATACTATTAGAACATAAATCAGAAATCTTGTCAGAAAAATCACAATTATATTTAAGTGTTCAGCCCTGAAATGCATTAATAAACATATTAAGGTTGCTGAGTGAATGCTTATGGAGAATTTTTCTGAAAAAAGTGTATAGTATATGTGTATTTAACCATGCAAAATATTTTGGCATGTGTTTCAAAGTCCAGAGCAGTGGTTCTTAAACTTTTTCAATCGCGACCCCAAAAATAACAATAGTTCACATTCGCGACTCCCCAAACAGAAAAAATAGGCGACACGCAGAGTGATAAATTAGCCTTATATCTAATGTTTGACTTTATTTAGAGAATATAGAACTAGAAAAATGACTTTGATTGGCCGACAAATAGGAATCTACATTCACCACTGCATTTGAAGGGTGTCAAGCCTTGTTTAAGACTATTGTATACATTTTTCTCCATCATCTGGGGACCCCCGGAAATCATTTCGCGACCTAATTTGGGGTTCCGACCACTAGTTTGAGAACCACTGGTCCAGAGAACGATTATTAAAATAGTCAGCGATTATTTTAGTAGTTCATTTCCTCCCTTTAAGCAAGAAGGTCTGAAGTTACAGCAGTTTTCACAATCAACTTAAAATATGCACAATTGGCTGATCCTCCAGCTTTTTACTCCTGGTCATGAAACTGGTTGAGATCCAGTCTTGACAGAAATGAAGAGAACCAATTTCCATTAAATAAGTGGTGCAGAAAGTCATTACTTTCTCTTAAATCGCATGATAATCATCAACATTTTGGAACCAATTTAAATGTCATTACGTCTGCAACTAACTTATTTTAGTAGTTGACTAGCATTTTTTTTTTCTTAATTCTTAATCGTCTAGTCAAACACTTATTTCTGTTATAAACGGAGACTTTTTCAACCCGATAAAGATTGAAATATGGTGACTGAAGGCCTCTATAAAGCATATTTACGATTAAAGTGTATTGTTGATGAAAATCTGAAATGTTTCATTCTTTTTTGCCAGTTTTGATTAACAATGGCACAGTCTTTCTTTATAAAAAAGGCCTTTTCTTATGTGTTTTATAGTTTGCAAAGTCCAAATGACGATTACAGTGATCAAAACACGACTATGATTATTTTATGTAGTCGACAAGCCACAGGTGATTAATCGTTGCAACAAATTGTACTTGAACTGAACACTGAAAAACGTGTACGTGACATCCTTCTTCCAGCTTTATCATAAGTGGAAAAAGTGAGCGGTCATGAGTTCTGGTCGCTGGGGCTTTTGGGAACGCTTTAAGCATCTATGTCCGGAAACAATGCGACTTTAGAGACTATTTGTCCTTCTGTGTGGTGAGAGCGGCTCCACATTAGCGTTGGAGGGAGGACATTTTTCACAGATTGTCCTGCAGCTGCATCAGTGCGTTTATTATCCGAGTGGGCGATCGGAGTCCCTCGCAGAATTCTTCTCACGCTGCTTGGACAGACTTTGGCCGTCACAGCGATGGAACCAGCCGTGTGGGGGAGTGATGGCAGCAACATGTGTGCATCAAGGAGATATGAGGAGGGGACTGTGGATAAATGGGATTTTGATTTCTGCTGAGACTGTGGTTTGTGCTGAGACTGTGGTGGCACTAGTAATCCTCAGTTTAATTATTTTACTAATGACATTATTCAGTAAAATGTGTCATTGCATTGTGTGTTTCATTTGGTCTTTTCATACGTTGCATCATCCATTCACTCTTGAGTTTTATTTCCTCAGACTGATTGGTCAAGTTTTTGATTATATCGTATTTTGTGAATTTAAAAACAAATGAATATGGCTTTCTATGCATTTTATCCACTCAATCAGTGGATAATCTGTCAAGAGCAGCAGGCGTGACCTCATTAAAGCCTCCCGACACACATAGATCTTGAGCCAGGATTTTGGTTGATTAACTGGAAAATTAACCTACTGTGCATGTCGTAATCCCTCATTTATCCAGTCATGGGCCATAGTAACCCGGCTCACCCCAGACTGATAAATCGCAATTTTTGTTTTGGTTCATTTGGGCGCGTCACCTTTGGCTTCTGCCCAACCACAGTCCGTCTGTGATTGGTCCAGTCTCACACTACACTGGCCTGTCACAATAACACAGTTTCAAGTGTGATATCTTTCTACTGACCATAGAAGAATCCCCTAAAACTGTGCAGTATCATTAAAAACATCAACTGCACTAAATAAATGGCATGATTAAAGACTTTTGTACTTAGTTGGGGTCAATATTGAGTCATAAAAGTTACTAATTTTACTCTCTACAGCTCAGGTCTTATCAAAAAACAAAGAAAGTTGAAAAGAAAATGTGCATGATAACTACTGAGCCCCAAATGCATCGTTCTTTCTGTCGTATATTGAACGATAATTATGACAGGCCTAGCAAGGAGCCGGGCCAGATGGATTCTCTAGAGTTTCTGAACTCAAATATCCTGCGTCCATGCAGTACCTTTGAAACCATCCTACTGAGCATGTTTACACAAAGTTAACATCTGTACAGGTTGCAAGTGAGTCTTAGGTCTGAAATCTATTTGTTAATCTGCTATTTGTTTCATATGTTGTTTCATTCTTTTATTCAGATTAGAAGGTTTTATTTGCACAACAGCAGAAAATAGAAAATATGGATTGAGTTAACTGATGTTTTGGGAGTGACTTTAGTGTTCAATCTCACTTATGAAGATGCTTCTTTGTATGCACACAGTTTTGAAAGTATTCGCCTACTTTAAGTTGACTAATCAGTGCACAGAACTAGTATTTCTTCCACCGACTCCAGTCCTGGTGAATATATGACTTTGCAGTGTACTTTTATACTCACTAAACCCGATCTGGTGCTACATAAAACTCTGCCTTTTCCAGTCTGTGCAACAAGCTGTGCCACATTGGAGCGAGAGGGCCTTAGAGGTTCTGTTTGGCGTGTGGCTGTGAAAACCCTGCCCTGAGCCGGCGTTCAGAATGACAGCAGGCCTCCAGCTACAAGACAAGACAGCTGCTGAAACATCCACAAAATACTCTGCCTTCCTCCTTATCTCCTGTTCGTGGACAAGAATGCAATTTCCTGCGCTCTTAGCAAACAACGCCGCGCAAAACTATGTATAGGCTATAGTGTCACATTTCTGGCGGATCATGCCCATTCTTGTAAGGCAAACGGTATGGATTGTGTGAGCGGAGTGCGTCGTATAAGTAAACACTGGAATTCCTCTGGCTTGAATGAGTGCGTCTGTGTACGATGTGTTTGCAGTATTTATGTGGAACACCTTCAAGGGTGTACCTGGCTGCCATATGCCCCTTGAATATTGCAGAAAGTAGCAAAAGTGAGAAGTTCCCAGGGCTAGCGGTGTCGTCGTGAGCGGGCGGAAGGTAAAGAATTACAGAGTCGAGACCTTTATCTTGAGGGAGAGATAACTTTAACACAAACGACATGCCTCGACTCTGACTGAGCAAAGGTCACGCTGGAACGGCGGCGAGAATGTAGTAGCGAGGGGAGAATGTGACTTCATAAAATGCTTCACGGGTTTAGCGTCTTGTAGCCACGTCGGGTTCAAATAGACAGATCTAGGACGAGGAGTTTCCAACCTGTAGTTCACGAGATCTCAGTTGCTTCCAGTGTAGTTCCCCAAAGGAATTAGGAATCGTATTACGCTGAACAATTCAAATTTGATTAACCATATGCATATTTCAGTTGTATCTTTAGACGCTTTAGATGAATTATAACTGTGCACTGATAAATTAATAATGTTTTATAGACGTTTCCATCTAAAGCTTGTCAAAGTCGTGTCATCATTTATCATCTAATTTTCTTGCGAGCGCCAACAGGAGGAGCTCTCTGCCATTTTCGTTTTGGAGAAGTAGATCTCCAGGGGAAACAAGTTGAGAGCCCCGTCTAGAACTGTTAATATTGACATGTCCTGTCTAAATGTTTCTAATATTTGTTTTTACTCTCAGTTTTGCATGTATTGATATCAGTTGGTGTAATCCCTGGTTCGTCCAGGAGTGATCCATCGTAGACAAGGTTTGAGAGGTAGTTATTTGAACACAAACCTTGTCTATGATGTATTGATATTGTGTGTGGTTTGTTTTAATAATACTTTTCACGTTTTACAATGAATGTTTATACTTCTGTGTCTGTTGCTGGCTACACTTTGCCCATAAACAGATAAATGTGGACGTGTTAAAGTTGGTCGTAGGTGCACAGGACACCATGAGGATGCTGCGTCCCAAGGCAGTGGGAAGCAGAGATGATCACCTAATGGTTGGCTGGTCGGAGCAGCTGAAAAGAATTTGTTTAGTCAGCGCTTTCCTTTTGAAAATGTCCAGGATTGTTTTTGTAAGGGTGGTCAGTGAGTGGAGAGAGGATTTGAGGGGATACATGAAGTTATTTATTAGCTCGAGCCACTTAAATGGGAAAACTACCATGACGGTGTTGGTGGAAATGTGAATTGGCGAGCCATGGCAGATCCAAATGCCAGGCTGGCACCCTGCCAGGCACTATCTGAACCTGTGGCCCGCCGCTCTGCAGACTGAGGGTGAGAGAGAGATTAGACCCTCTTTGTGGTCGCTTTGGCCCCAGACAATAGACTTTATCAAGATGATCAGATATGAGGCGACTGGCCCATGCCTCTGTCTCTGCACACAGAGTGGCTCTTAGAGGCTGAGTGAGATATCAGAGCAGAGATTAGACCCTCTGCTATCTGCCAGTGATAGAGAGTCTTAGAAGAGCTCTGATAATTAAACCTAAAACCTCTCAGAATTAGGGGCGCCGATCATTACGACTATTACATTTGATTATTCTCGATCCCTATTATTATTATTATCAACTCCATCACCAAACAACAAACAATTCCTATTATAAAATGGTTATCATTCCTCGAATATGTGACCAGCTTTAAGTGAATCTGACATAAACAGTCCAATAAAAAACTCTTTGCTTAGGCTTACTTTTTCTGAGTGCTGATTGAATTGAATTGAATTATATTTTTAGTACTTATATCAAGCCCCAAATTATTACGATTATAGATTAGATTAGAATAGTCTTGAGAAAAAAAAACAAAAAAGACCTTACCACAACAGAGTTTAAACTGTGGGTTGAAGGTGCTTGACTGTGTTAGATCTTGCTGAGCATCTGCTTCATTGAATTAAAATAAGTCTGGCCTGTTCCCACCTCATACATGCGCTGATGCAGAGTCCCTTTGGTGTTTAAGGCTTGCACATGTTCAGACTATATTTACCCGCCCTTTAATTAGTATTTTTCATGTTCTGCGGTTCGCACTTGGCCACTGCAGTAGCACCGCCACATGCAGCTTCATGAGCTGTGAAAACTGCAGCGACGCTCTGTAAAGCACTTTTCCTCCACGAACAGAAACCAAGCCAGTTTGTTAACCTAAAGTGGAGTGCTCATTTTTATTCCTGTAAAGTAGTTCATTTTGTTTTCTCTCCACACTTTGTAATAAAATAAGTCCACTGCTCACTGTCTGTATCTAATAATAAAATATTTTATCTTTCACAAACCCCTGTAAGCAGCGCTAGGATTGACTGAGCTTTGGTGGTCCGTTCCAGCTTCGCTTTCCGTCTGAAAAAAGCTGTTCTAAAGCTGTGCATGCGCCTGAAAATTCATGCATACAAATATTAACAATGTGCCAAAGGGTTTGTTAGAACCAGGAACGAGTGGATTTAAATACATTCTTCCTCATTTCATGGTTTGAAATCAGCTAGCACAACTTTAAAGGAGACATATTGCCAAATGCTTACCTAACTTTTTTTTAACTTTTTTTTGAAACTCAGATTTTTGTTTAGCATTGTCTCTTACTGTAAAAAATGACCACTTTAACAATCTAAGCATTTGAAACCAGAAATATCATCCTTGTGTTTTTAAATATACTGTATTCTACAAAGTCAACTTAAATAATGAGATTTTAAACTTGTTGCAACAGTGTTTCCTCATCATTAGTTTACGCTGTTTTATTTTTGATTAATTTCTGCACGTTTGAGTTAATCCAACTGATCCTCGAAAGCTCATACATGTAGGTTCTAAAATGTCATGTAGTTACTTTTCAAAAATAAAAATAAAAACATGTAAATGACAATATGCTGCTCGTTACAAAGAAAGGGCACTATGAAGAGGCGGGGCTTATCAGTTTTGCAGTTTTGAACAGGAAGTCAATGCACCTGATTCTGTTACTAACCCATTTTAGATCAATATTTCAGTTTACGATCTACAAAATGTAAAATGATGATCTACTTATATTTTCACCTTATTAGAGAAATTCCCGTGGGCGCCGCCATCTTTTTACTGTATTAGTTGACACGGGGCAGACGAACTCAACAGAAAATAAGTTCTACACGGACTAAAAAGCAGTTTTCTGGCCGCCCAAGAAATCGGTGCGTTGTGACTTCTTGTTGCTCGTGTTCATTAAACATTTTACACGAATCAGTCTACTTAATATAATGTTTTAGTGGCGAGACATTTCCCTCGTTCGCCATTTACATAAACGGGGTTCTCGTCAAACTGTAAGTGCGTTTACAACAGGAGCGCTGATCTGTGGCAAGAGGCAAATGTGGGCGGGGCGGAATAAGGTCAATAGTTCAGTAGCCGTGACCATGGAAATCCACCATGTTTGTACATAGAGAAACATTAGCCAAAACGATGTAAAAAAGTGAACAAAAATCCATGGAAGAACCTGATAAACTGCTGGGTCACTTCTGGTAAATACATTTATCAATACACAGTGTTAGAATACTTTTTAATTAACGCTAAGTTTAGTATTTTGCATCTTAAAATCTCCATTGATTTAACTTTGGACTAATTGACAGTTCTGTTATGTGTGACATCACGATCTGGAGCTCAATCCAAACTCCGCGAAAAAAAAAAAATGTCTCCTTTAATGTATTTATACATTATCATCTCGTCACTACAAAGTTTCTCTCTTTCTTTCCGCTACTTTGTTTTTCTTACAACCATCTACTGTTGCCAGAAAGTGAAAGAAATAGTGCCGCAACAGAACAAAATGTCTCCCCAAACACAACGCATAAAACCAGAAACATCAACGCGCTCTTTAAAAGCCCTGATTAAAGCATAACGTCCTCTTTAAGTGTAATTGTACCTTGCCATCACCTGAGGCTTTTATCAGTGTTGGATTCCTCCCCTTTCTGTCTCACCTCTTTCTTTTGTCCCGTTCAGCAACACGTTAAATGACATGGAGATCACAGTGCGGTCTTCTGTTCTCTGAGGTGTTCCATTTGAGGCGTTTTCACCGCTCGTTCAGGTGACATAATGTTTCCATGAGACACTTTTCCCTGATTGCAGAGAAGGTTTGAGAGGCAGAAGAGTCGACGTGGTATTTCATATGAGTTTAACCCCAGGGCTGGAGTTACTTAAACAGTTCTAAACGTTCTGAACTCTCTCAGTTTGTGTTAGCGCGCTGCTTTTGTGTCGATATGTAGGTCATTGTAATCAGCCGTGAAAGCGTTTAGCAAGATTAATATACTATAATTACTTTCTGCTTGCAGCTTTTAAAGGAAAATGTTATGCATTTTCCATATTGTTATTAGCCTTTAAACCTGCTCTTGAGTGTATTCGGTTTGACATGTCATGTTTAAGAACTAAAAATAAACAGAAAATTACAACTTTATCTCTGTGTTGGGAGATGCCATTTTGACTTAGCTGTGGCTCCATCTACTGGCTGTAGAGGCAATTACACACATATAAATATAGACCCAGAATGCTTTGCAGTAAAGAGTGGATCTTTACTGGACGAAATGGACGAAGTTGTAGTTATCGCGATTAGACAGACGAAATCTGGTGATGATTTAAGACTTAAAGGGGCCGTACCTGATTTTTACTTTTTGAAACTTAGTTCATGTGCCCAATTTTTTTTTTTTCTTCTTTTTTTTCTGTGTTGCCCCAGTACAGATATATTGTAAAAGCATCTATTTGGGTGAAAATGAGACCACAACTTTTACTGTACATCTGTTTATAGAGCCTTTATCCATGCTAATGTTTGTTAGCTTTACTTGTGACGGTCTGTGGTGCTCTGTGCTCTGAAACGTGTGAAAAGTGCTTCTAAACTCATCACAGTGAATATTTAGGACGCTGCGACTGCATTAGGAAAGTGAGAGATACATTTGACTGCTGTAAAGACTTTAACATGAACCAGTTCTCTTTACCATGTTTCAAAACAGTAAAAATCAGGTACAGGGCCTTTAAAACAGCAAAGGATTCTGGTATATGTGACTCAGCATCATCTACGTCACACATCGAAAGAGTTCAGAACTCAGTGTTGGAGAAAGAGAGGATTTACAAATGAGCATTCATCAAACAAAAGTAAAAACAAGCTAAATTCCACTCCAGATATTTTCTTGATGACAGACCAATGACTTTTCGTGACTTAAAGCTCAACAAAGTCAATTTTGCATATTTGTCCTTTTAACATACATGGATCAGTAGTTTCTTTTTCCTCATTCATAGTGAAAGTGCAATTTATCTTCACAACAAAGAGGAGGGATTATTAAAGACTCTTATTCATACTGATGTTTACCAGTACTCTTCACTTTTAAAGCAAAAAATTTAATAAACTAATTTACAATAATTAATTCCTCTTTTGATACCCATTGTCTTTGCCCGATTTGGCGCTTGGCCCAACTATGTGTTCTGTCGCTATGGCCCCAAGTTGTGCTTGGGTTTGACTATTTCACAAATTATTCTTAGAAAAATAAACAAAAGTGATACATTTATCTCATTATTTTCACAATTTTCTGTAAGACCTAAAAAGTATTTTTCAGGAAAACTGTTTTTTTTTTTTTTTTTTTTTTTCAGCTAAGAGTAAATCAATACGTAATTAAGTCTAGTAAGTTATCTCTAAAATGAGGTCTGTCTCAAGTGTGGTCTCTATGATAACTTCACAGATTGTGCTTGTGGTGGCGTCTGTTATTGTTAGCACTGTTTAAATGGCTTGACCTCAGTCCGTGCGCCCTCTACTGGCAAAGATGGCACAGAAATTAGGACTGAATCAATGCTTCTCGATTCCATATGCATTCAGTTTCAAAACGCACAAAGAAAAAAATATGCCAGCGCTCAGTTTCAACCTTTCACCTTTCCCTCTCTGTACGCAATTGAAATCAGAAATGACTGTTTTTAAAGATCTTCCTACTTCATTGGACTTGTTCTGAGGATTTATTGCCTATAAACGATAAACTTAGTATTCTAATTTTGCATACCTTCAAAACAACATTCACAAAATGATCTACAATTTGATATATTGTCCATCCTTATAGAGTTTTTCAACCTTTTTTGAGTTGTGCACACTTCTTGGTAGAGCTTTACTCTTTTAGTCATTTAGTCGATTAATGGTGTATTAGTCAACTAATTAATCATTTTATTCCGGTTAAAAGTATTTATATGACAAAAACAGCAAAAAAGTGAAGATATGGAATGGTCTTGGAGCGAAACAAGAGTTTAATCTAATTTATATACATCTAAATACACCATTTCCTGGTACTTTTCTGTATAAATTGTTATTTTTTGCATAAACTCCAGTGCAGTTTGGGTCAGATACAGAGAGATACTTCATAATTTTGCCACATCCCATTTTTGTCGATTAATCGGTCGATAAGGCAAGTCTTTAGTAGTTTAGTAGTAGTACTGCCCTACTTTTTGGGTTTAAAATATACTACAACACACAACCTACTATGAAAAAAATTACCAAATTATACAATTTAGTTTAAAACATTTGGTAAATAATGTCTGTGCCACTGTCTTCTTCTTTAAATTTGGCAGTAGTGATGGTTTTATGTTGTTTTTTTGGTGCAGAAGTTGCTCAGGGCACTACAAAAAGGTAAACTACATCCGCATTTGTGAATATGTTAACTCAAATTGGACATTTTTTCAAGACACACTAGTATTCCCAGGCACACTGGTTGAAAGTCAAGGCTAGAGGACCTTTAAATGTCTTTATCTTTCTGATCTCTCTTGTTTGTACTGTATGTAGGTCACTGTTGTCATGTAGTAAATTTAACTGCAGACATTATCTTCGTAAACCAATCCATCAGTGTGGTTTCCTAACATTTTACACGCGCTCGGCCCTTTCAAGATAACTTTTACAGTTTATCTCCGACAAGTCAACTTCACAATGCCTAACCGCTCCTTTTTCAGCTCCTTTTTAATGCGTTGGTTCTTTGTTTGTGGTAGGTGTCCCGGGCCTCGAAGGTGTGGGGGGAGGTGCCTCTGCCGGAGGACTTGGAGGCGGAGAAAAGAGTTCAGGCGTCACACAGTTTGCTGGACGATGATGAAGACTTTGCAGCAGATGAAGCTTCGGGAGGTGAGTGTGACCACAAACCACAGTAAATGCATGTAACGTCAGGCTTTGGACTGAGTTATAAAACCACCACGAGAAAGAGGGAAGAACGATAAACGATTAGGGGAAAAGATCTAATGGGGAATATCTTTTGCAACAACAATACATAACATTTGATTCTGTCTAAAATCTGCTGATCTTGTAGTTCAGACTTCCACAAACGTCTTCTGAAATGCTTGGGGTTATAATTGTTTTAGTTAAGCAGTTTAAATGTCAGTGTTCTCTCGAATGTTAATGCAGAACTATGCAGATTTTGTTTAGAAAATCAAAAAAAATCATCAATAAAAAAAAAAAAACTCAATATGAAAGGCTTTAACATCATCTGCAGAAGTGAACCAGGACTGAACCAGGACTAAACCAGGACTAAACCAGGACAAACCAGGACTAAACCAGAACTAAACCAGGTCTAAACCAGGTCTAAACCAGGACTAAACCAGGTCTAAACCAGGTCTAAACCAGGACTAAACCAGGACTAAACCAGGACTAAACCAGGACTAAACCAGGACTAAACCAGGACTAAACCAGGACTAAACCAGGTCTAAACCAATAACGAGAGATAAAATATTTTCTATATTTTCAGACGATGGTTTGAGGGCCGGATCATATCCCTCTGAGGGCTTGATTTGGCCCCCGGGCCTTAAGTTGAATAACCCTGTCTTAGTTTGTCACAGAGCTCATACTTTGCAGGAAGAAATTTGACTATTTCTTTGAATTGAATTTAAAGTGATGCAGATTTTTAAATACATATTTTGGTATGACAGAAGACAGACCTTGTCAGCAAGAAAATCCTGTTTGACTATCATGGAATTAGTTTTTTGGTATATATAAATTTAAATCGTTTCCAAACAAAATTTGCACAAGAAAATTCATTATGTTTTTTTAGACTAGCCATGAATATTTCCCTCTTTTTTTTGACAAATATCATCATAGATCATATTAAACAGCTTTTCCCGAGGGACATGAAACAGGACATCAGTTTTACTACACAATTATTAAGTCATTTTGTTTGAGCAATCGTTCACAAACGAGGTCCAGATGATGGTGCTTTCCTTACTAGTGTGGACCTAAATGACTAAGACTCTCCGTAAACAGTGTTGTGAACTTGAGTTTCCATTAAGAGGTTTCCCATCCATGTTTAAATCACAAACTTTTGCCCCTGCAGCTTCCTAATAACACATGAATCAGCAAACAGTGGACTCACTGTGAGATCATCCTAATGTGGCCTGGTCCACCCTGCGTCATATGTATAAAAAAAGAACCACAATCGAGGGCTGAGCGATATGACACAAAGTTTGATTTTGTCATATTAAAAACAAATAAAAAGGGCTTTCAATACAAATTGCCTGAGCATAAACAAGATAACCCTTTAATAAATGTCATTTAGAGCAAAGAAATAGTCAAATTTCTTCTTGTAAAATATGATCTCTGCGCCAAATTACACGTTATGAATTTTCCATTTGTGCCTCAGGGTTTAAGGCAAGACACTACAGATGAATAGGCAAAAATCTTAAATTTAACTATATCAGTTTGAAACTTCTCCTGTAGTTTACTCACATAAATGTAGAAAAAAATATAGTACAATTTTTCATCATGTCAGGTTTTTGTCATGTTTTCATGTAGAAATAAGGCGTTTTATTTGTAAAAATGGCTAAAAAAATACACATATCTGGGACATAACCAGGTTTAAATTTCTTGGTTCATTTTGTACAAATTAAAATTATGCCTAATTTTTTAAACTTAAAACTTCAATAAATCAGTTTTAGAATTAGATATCAACAAATCCTTCTGTACGTTTCGTCAGAATCTTGTTGAGTCCAGATTGTACAGTTTGGTGTGGGATCTACTTTAAGGCTGATCTTTATGTCTCTGTGGGAGAAAAATGCATTTTAAGAAAACAGCCTTTGAAGTTGCAATGTCCCAGAGAAATCTATGGATGAAATGGTTTAAATGGAAGAATAAAACACATTTTTAAGAACAGATTGGACAAGTGTGTTGTTTCCACATGAAAGCCGATGTGTTGAGAGAGCAAACTGACCAAAAAACAAAACACTGAAAAAAATGCCTTAATATGTTTTTTCCCTGGCTCTATTATTTACTTTGTTATGCTCTTGCTTCACTGTGGATGTTGAGCTCTTGCAACAAAGAAGCCAGACTTTCCAGTATCGTTCAAATGACTGACTTTCATCTCATACAAATTTTAAAAAATGTGTGTTTCTTCTTTATTCCTGAGACCTTCGTGGGTATTGTCTGTCTCCTGTGTTCCTCTGAGGCCTGTCTGTTGACCCCGCCCTCTCTCCTCCTGTGTTTCAGATCTGCCCAGTGGAGAGGATGATGGGAGCGCCCCGTGGCCCCCCGCCGTCTCAAGTAAGTCCCCACAAACTCTCTTTCAGTGTCTGTGGAAGATCACTCATCCCTCCAAACTTTTATCCAGCCGCAGCACACTGAAACCGTACTATTGAACTACTTTGTGTTGATACCAGCGTAGGTTCTCTTCTAGTCCATGTTTAGTTGGTAAGATCCCAGTGTAGAGTTGGTCTTGTTTTTGTCCATCTTTTAGTCGGGATGTCCAGAGCTGGGCGATACGGTGATAAAAATGGAATCGAGAGCTCGTCCCTGTGACAATCTGCTATTTTTGTGAAATTGTCGTATCGTGATTCACTGTTTCTGTCTGTTCAAACACACTTTTTCTCCTGTTGTTTAGCCTCTGAAGCCTCAGAGCAGATGACTTTATTTACCTCTTATAGACGATAGGCTGTGCAATTAAACAAAATCGACACAAAATTGCAATTTGAATGAATGCAATTAGCAAGTCGCAAAGGCTGAAGTGCAATAATTTCTTGCACAAACAACAAAATGTCTTGCTTGGATTTGAATAAAAACTGCTGACGCTGTAGTTTGGATTTGTAGGGGACGGACAAACAACAACAAAAACACGGCTACAAACAACAAGCACAACTCAATGCACCAAAACGCGATTAAAAGCGTGACTAAAAATTACAAAGATGTGACTAAAAGTGACGAAGACGCAACTAAAACAGACAGAGACGCGTTTAAATAAGAAAAACACAACTGAAAGCGAAAAAAACGTGGCTAAATGCGACAAAATTGTCCCTATTATTAACGTAAATCGCAAATCTAATCGCAGTCGCACTGGTCAGAAACATCATAAATAGAAACTGAAATCATGATCTGGCCCCAAGAAAACTGTGATAATACTTTTTTGCCATATCGCCCAGCTCTAGGGATGCCACAATATATAGTTTTTCAAGACTTTTATGATTCGCGATTATCGAAGTTAATAAACGTGTGTGTCTTCTTGACAATGACGCAAAACGTTTAGACGCATTTGTGCATTTATAGCACATTATTCTTTTGCAGTGAGCCTCGTGATGCTTTCTACTTGTTCTAATATAGCATTACTTTGTGTTGAAACCAATATTGATTCTCTCTTCAGTTCTGGTCATTGCTAGTCTTGTTTTTGTCCGTCTTTTCCCATTGTTTAGTCCTGGTTTAGTCCTTACTTTATAGGTTTAGTTCTGCTTTAGATCTGTGTTTATTCCTTGTGTTTTCCTTTCGTTCTTCTGGCTCTGTTAATCTTGGTTCTTACCTGTTGATGAATACTTGTTTTCATACCCTTTTTGCACTTTTTCAGCACTTATATTTATTTTAACCCTGATTTAGTCTTAGTTCAGACCTTGTTAAATGCTGGCTTATCCATCCACGACACACTCAAATGGCGAAATGAGATTTTTCTTCTTGTACTTTGGGTTTATTCCAAAATTGGTTCTCTATTTGTTATGGTTTGGTTTAGGGAAGGTCCAAGTTTAGAAATCTGTCCTGATTTAGTCCTCAATTAAAGGCGGTTAAGTTCTTGTTTAGACCAGACTTCTGCTGTAGTCGGAGTTCTGTTACATTTTATTCTTGATGTTGATTGTTTTCTCCTCTTTTTCGCACTCTTTCAGTTCTAGTTTAGTCATTTATCCCTGTTTTACACTTGGTTTACACTGGTTTAACGCCGATTTAGTCCTTGCTTTCACAGGTTTCATTTAGCCTTCCATTTAGTTCCCACAATTACGGCCAAATAAAACAAAATATACAGAAAATAAACCAGATCTAGCCAGGATTGTGGGGTTTTTAGAGCAACGTAGACCTGGTTTAACTCTAGTTTGGCCTTATTTTGATCCTGACATTCACTTTAAACTTAAAACACGGCGCTCTTTGCCTCTTGACGCTGCGTGTTTCTGTGTCTCTCGAATGAGGGCTTGACTGATGATACCTTTCCCTCCTGTTCCGCCCTCCTCGCTCTCGGCCGGCGCGCTCGGCTCTGGTCATAACACCGGCGCTTGGCTTTGTCTCCAGACGTAAACATCTCTTCCTTCCCTTCATCTTTTCACCGGCGGCCGAGGTGACAGCAGCTGAAATACATGAAAGCCCGGCCAACAATGAAGGCGTCGGCGCAGCTCGTTTTACATTCTGTCCGTCATTACAGCCCTGTTCAGAAAGTTTAAGATCTGGAGGGACAAATCGCTTGGGTTTCCTGTTAGTCGGACCACTTTTACACTCTGGAATAGAATGTCTTTATCACTTTATCAGAATAGTACGCAAATATTTGAGCCGTTTGCTTTAATCCTGAGCTAATTGAGTGATTTTATGGCTCAAATTGAACCGCAGTTGCATGAAAATGTCGCAGCGAATGTGTAAATTCTTCGGTCTGTAAATGTACTCCAACAGCTTCATTTGAGCTTCATCTTGGTCAAATTTAGTAAAAAGGTTTTCGTCACGTGACGTTTGCTCTCTAAATAACTTATCGACTCATTGAAAAAATAATTGCAAGACCAGTCAATTTGCAAAATGATCGTTTGTTAGTTCCAGCCTTTTGTTTACTTGTTAAAACTGTTGATAATATGACTTATTCCATAATTGCTTCCTGGTTTCAACGTGTTTCTCTCTAATTGATATTGATAATAATGTACACATGGATACAACAAGATCCACAAAGACAAAAATGAATGACAAATATTTTGTCAATTTGGTGGCATGGTGGAAAATTTGTCACAATTGTAATTCAACCACTTTTGTAAACTTTATATTGCATTTAAGCATTTGTTTAAACTATCTGCTTATGTTAGAGTTCACTCTTCCCAATTAATGTGTAAATCTAACTCTTTCCTCCGGATTCTCGCTCAATTTTTAAACGTTATGTCTGCTCATGACTGAATAATAAAGCAGAAAACTGAGGAAATAATGAAATATAGGGCTAAACTATTTCAGAAACATGTCTAATTGTATATTTTCTCTCAAATACTGAGTCCAGTTAGAGTTGCAGTATATTATTAACAGAGTTCAAAGTGCGCATGTCAAATTGTTACAGCAATCAACACTTGAGAAAACGCTGGATTCCCTAAAAGGAGGATAGTTTATTAAATGATCTGGTTACAGTTTGGGCTAAAAGAAGTTCAATTAATAATTAACAAAAGATTAATCTCAGCTAATCAGTTATTAATCATCAACGTTTAGTAACTTCAAAACATGCTACAAGAAGAGGTTTTACTGTTTATTGTTTATTTATTTGGCTCATTAACTTTACCAAACTGACAGCTGCTCTGTCCGTGGTCCTGACACAAATCGTTTCCATTACAAATAGAAGAAACCATCATGTTATCAACTAAAACTCAAGCCTCCATCAGCGTAATATTTTTCTTTTAAAAGTAGCTTTAGCCGAAGCGTCGGTAGCAGTTGGTGGCAGATTGTTCCATAAAGTCCCGGCTCTGAACATGACAGATCCACACGCTGCATCTGCTCCGGGATTCAGGCGAGCCAAATGACCACGAGCTGCTTGTCTGGTCCAATAGTTGTGCTGATGGCGCACATAATCTCTCACAGGCTTTTTACTTTTACAGACATTTATAAAAAAGATGAATTAAAAAAAACACACACACACACTTTTACACAATAAATGGCACTTGGAAAACCTGAAAAAAGCAAGAGAATAATCCAAAAACCACTGCGATTTTGTAGGGCTGTAGTCTTTTAGTAAATTAATCGGTCGATAGGGCATGTTTTTAGTCGACTGCAACCCTACAATTTTTTGTTAAAAACACGAGTTGCAATGAACAAATAGCACTAGGGAGGTAATCCTTTAGTCGTTTAGTTGAGTAATTGGTCAATGGTGTCTTAGTCGACCAACATTTTCATTAGTCGACTGATTATTTTTATGTAGATTAAAAGGATTTATTTGGCAAAGGAGTGAATTCGCTGTAGATTTTGGAGTGAATCATGAGTTTAATCTATATAAATACACTGTTTACGTGTACCTTTCTTTATAAATAGTTAGTTGCATGAACTCTTTTGGTTGTGGTCTTTTGAATGCAGTTTGGGCCAAATACGAGGAGATACTTCATAGTTTTGATATAATTTGCGCCAGCCTCTTTTAGTCGACTTATCGGTCTTTAGTCGACCAAGAGTTCCTTTAAAGGACGACGGCCCTAAAAAGCACAATGAAACTCTTCTGTTGTTTGTGAGGATGAAGTGTCATGGAGCCAAGGCTAAAATCCAAGCCTGGAAGACCACTCACTCATCACCTCATCTAACCTCCTCATCACCTCACCTCACCTCCTCATCACATCACCTCCTCATCACCTCACCTCACCTCCTCATCACATCACCTCCTCATCACCTCACCTCCTCATCACCTCACCTCACCTCCTCATCACCTCACCTCCTCATCACCTCACCTCCTCATCACCTCACCTCACCTCCTCATCACCTCACCTCCTCATCACCTCACCTCACCTCCTCATCACATCACCTCCTCATCACATCACCTCACCTCCTCATCACATCACCTCACCTCCTCATCACCTCACCTCACCTCCTCATCACATCACCTCACCTCACCTCCTCATCACCTCACCTCACCTCCTCATCACCTCACCTCCTCATCACCTCACCTCACCTCCTCATCACATCACCTCCTCATCACCTCACCTCACCTCCTCATCACATCACCTCCTCATCACCTCACCTCCTCATCACCTCACCTCACCTCCTCATCACCTCATTTAACCTTCTCACCTCCTCATCACCTCACCTCCTCATCACCTCCACCTCCTCATCACCTCACCTCCTCATCACCTCATCTAACCTCCTCATCTCCTCATCACCTCATCTAACCTTCTCACCCCCTCACCTCCTCATCACCTCACCTCCTCATCTAACCTCCTCACCTCCTCATCACCTCATCTAACCTTCTCACCCCCTCACCTCCTCATCACCTCATCACCTCATCTAACCGGCTCACCTCCTCATCACCTCACCTCCTCATCTCCTCATCACCTCATCTAACCTGCTCACCTCCTTACCTCCTCCTCACCTCCTCATCCCATCACCTCTTCATCACCTCACCTCCTTACCTCCTCATTACCTCCTCTTCCCCTCACTTCCTCATCACTTCACCCCCTCATCACCTCACCTCCTTACCTCCTCATTACCTCCTCTTCCCCTCACCTCCTCATTACCTCAACTCCTCATCACTTCACCTCCTCACCCCCTCACCTCCTCCTCACCTCCTCACCCCCTCATCCCCTCACCTCCTCGTTACCTCAGCTCCTCAAAGCCAATCCTCCTTTAAACTCCTCTCACCAGCTGCTCTCAAATATCCACTTGGCACGTCCCGCCTCCTCCCAACATCCTCTCTGTCCTCCTGGCCTTTCTTGACCACAGTGTCCAGGCCCGGTGGGGAGACATCTCCTCATGCTCCTCTGTCCCAGCACACTCATCATGCCTTCTGCCATAGAACTGATCATGCAGTAAAGCTTTTCTAATGCTTGTTTTGAGTCTCTGAGTCTCTCCAGGCTGAAATAAAAGTTGCTTATTTCACTCTCTACAGCTCAAATCGTATTAAAAAAAACACAATAAATACTGTTATAATGTTAAATAAATATAATTAATACATATTTTTTTCAATCTACAAGCCTGCCAGGACCAAACAGATCCTCTTGTGACACGAAAGCGTGGAATATAAAAAAATAAAATATATAAAACACGAGCTGACAAAATAAAACTAGACATTTCTAAACCCATCTCTGATCTACGTGGTTTCATTGTACAAACGCAGAGCTGAACACGCTGCGCTCAGAAGTGACACTGCACAGCTCGCGCCGCTCGTATCGCGTCGTATCTGCCCCTGGTGTTCAGACACAAAGCAGCGCTCTAATTCTGACAAGAGCTGCGTCCTATCAAACACGCTTCGAGTTTGTTTGCCTTCGTCAGGGTGGAATAAATGCCGGGGCCGCTGCGTTGAGAGCTGACATCAGAGGAGGCATACATCATGTGCTCCTGCGTAAAAATAGCGCGGCTTTGAAGCTAACTTTAGATCGTTGACATTATTGTGGGTATTGTTAGCAGCATGTGACTGTGACCGATGGATTTGTGAAGCAGCCTCCAGTCACAACATAATTACTCTGCAAAAAGGCGACATCTAGCATGACTTTGGATCTGTGTCATCTTTCGGTTATAGTTATACGCGGTAAGGTTATGTGGAAGATAATGGGACTTTTTCCAGTATCTGTGCTCGAGAGAAAATTCTGTGACGAAGGAAAAACACTTTATAACACCGACACTTTTTGGGGCCTGAGTAAAACATGAACAAAGACTTCATTTACAGTGAGCAAATTGTTTATTAAGAATGATTCAACCCATTGTTTTTCTACCTTTTGTGAGCCGTGGCACACTTTTTGTTGTTGAAAAGATGCTGTGGTACATCATCCATTATAAAACATTATTCCAATTAGAGAAAAAATCTGAATAAATAATGTCAACAATGTCAACGTGTCTGTTTGTTGCTTTGTACATTTTGCATTAGTGCTTGTTTTTGTACTTGTTTGTGCCAGAAGTTTACTGAAGAAAATGCTGAAGCAAATTCAAAACTCTGTCAACCCGTTGACTCAAATCAGGAATTTTTTTTCTGGCAATACCTCAAGGTACAAACACTAGTGTACTAGACCAGTGGTTCCTAAAGTGGGGGTCGCGAGGGGTGAGCTGGGGGTCACAAGATGATTTCAAGATTTGGTTTATTGTTTATAAAAAGTTTATATCTTTTATGGAAATAGCGTAAAATAAGACAATAAACTATTCAAATAACCTAAATTAAACTGGATTTAACACACTTTGACACAAATTATTGCTATTGTCATTTTCATTTAGCTTTTTTTCATTTTGCTCAAACCTTAACTTCTAACCCTAACCCCTTAATTAAGTAGTTATTAAGATTAAATCATTCTTAATAAACTTTGTCCTTCATGAATTAAATCTTTGTTCATGAATAAGTGTGGTCACTATAAAGAGAAAAAAAATAGAGGTATCAACATTTGTAATCCGGTTCTAAACATATGTTAACAAAAGTGAAGTAAACAATATAATGTAAACTTTTTAGGGCTGCGCCAAAAAGTGAAGGATCAATACGTTCTCGATGATAAGCAAAGTGCATTTAAATCTACAGGTTAACAGCTAATCCCGGGGCAGTAACGACGTGTAAACCTGGACATGAGTTATCGCTCACTGACTCAGGGCCACAGCTTGTCTCTTTAGTCTCCTCACGTCTCCTCAGGTTTTTGACGTTTTTACTTGCACAGTTTTAGTTGCACAGACAGTCCAGTCTCTCGTTCCCTCCTGCCTCTGCTGTGGGCTAATGTGCACGTGCAGCTGGACATGCACCAATTCCAAACTTTAAAGCTGTGGTACCTGACATTTTTGGGTTTAAGCTACAAAAGTTTTGTGTTTTATCATGTAAGACCTCTGCATGTTGTCTGCACCGACTCAAGAGCTAAAAGCAGCGCTCTGATTGGCTGTGCTTGGGTGGTCTTCCCCAGTTTCACTTTGTCGTCTCAAAAAAGCTGTTTTAAAACTGTGCACAGGGCGAAAAATGAGTGCAGATGAACTTTAACTGTGCCAAAGGGTTTGTGAGAGCGAGGGACAAGTCAGATAAATTTAAAACCTGCTTCTGGTTCCACAGTGTGAAAATCAGTTGCCCCAGCTTTAAAGGTGTATTTCTGCAGGATATTATGTTATTTTATCATCGTATTGGTTGTATTAGCATGAAAAGTTACAAAAAACAATCCTGGAATTCTGTTTTCTACACTTGAAGTCCACCTGTCCATGTTCTCAATAATAATCAAATCAAAAATGGAGATTAAACAAAATAGAGGGAAACATTTAGTTATTTGTGCCGTACACTCTGGTATGTGTAGCCCCGATGAAATAAAAGCTTTTTAAAAAACAGAAGAGAACAAAACCTGACACAGCAGAGAGAATGAAAAACAAAAACAAAATTACTGTTGAATGAAGACACATAAAGTCTCAAGTAACTGTCCCGGCTTTTTAATCTGCCTTGGATTTTTGTCTTTGGGAATATTCCACATATTCTTTTTTTACCCAAATGTACACAACAGTTGTGTCATGCACTGGTCCTGACGGGTCGCTCCGGTGGCACTGAAGGTGGGTCAAAAGTTGGGCTGTAGTCGACTAAAGACCCGCTCCATCGACCGATTAGTCGACTAAAAGGGGGCGTGGCAAAAATATAAATAAAAGTATCTTTGTGTATCTGATGCAAACTGCATTGAAAAGAAACTGCACAGGAGTTCAGGCAAAAATAACAATTTATACAGAAAAGTACACAGTAAACAGTGTATTTATATGTTAGAGATACAGTTTTACTACAAAATCTCCACCTAACTCACGCCAAATCTTCTCGTTTTTGCTGTTTTTGCTACAAAAATGTGTTGAATGCTAATAAAATAATTAGTTGACTAATAAAAATCTTGGTTGACTAAGACACCATCGACCGATTAATGGACTAAACGACTCAAGGATTACAGCCCTATAGTCAAAAGTATGAAAAATCAGATACTAATCAATACTGAAACTATAGTATCAAAACTAGATATTCATTTTAGCAAGTATCGATACAAAAATCAATCTTTGTTACAGCAAAATCTGACCTTTTATGAGCAGTTTTAGAATTAGGGTGACCAGACGTCCTCTTTTTCCTGGACATCTCCTCCTTTTGGGACCCAAAAAAACATCCGGGGGGCATTTTAACTCTCTAGCAGTCGACAGCTTTGTGCGGGCCACTTTTTCGAGTTTTGGCGACAATCTTGGCACATCTGATCAGATACAAGCGGCCGCTCCTCTACAGCAGCGTGTGTTTAAACCCTCCTGAACCTCTGCGCTCTCACCCTAACACAAAATGCACCTGAACTGATTCATCTTATTGTGAAGACAGGCAGGCTATTGTGGTTAAGTTCAATGTCATAACGGAGTGCTTCATGTCTCGAACTCTACACCACTTTTTATTTCACAAAGATTTATCAATGTTTTTATTTAGATACGTTCATGAATCCCAGATGAAAACGTCAGTGCAGTTTTTGCGACGCGAACCAGGACACAGCGGGGAACAGTCTCTCCCCGTCAGCAGCGTCCCATCGTCATAAACACAAAATAAACTGCACCTTCAAACATCCTGATTAAGGCTTGGAACCTGTGGTGTCTCCGACTGAGAAGTACAAGAGCAGGAGGACCACAGACTGAATAAACTGTATCAAATGGAGCTCTAAAATGCACTGGAATACTGGAGCTAATTACACGCAGTTTGTTAAATGTTTTCTCTGAACCAAATAATCAAAAAAATCAATAGAAACCTCTTGTAGGACCAGGATTCTGGAACCTGGAAATTAAATCCTAAATCTCCATTTAACAATCCTGATGTCTTTTTTCACCTCCTCGAACCATGTGTCCTCCTTTTTGATAATGACATGCTCATCAATGATTACCTCACTAACATAAAGAAAGTACTATTCATCTTATTCCGGAAGTTGCCGTACGCGACACCGTCTTGTTTCCGTTGTATTAGTTTACATGGAGCAAACGAGCTCAACAGAAAATAAGTTCTACATGGACTAAAAAGACGTTTTCAGACTGACCAGGAAATCATTGCGTTGTTGACTTGTTGTTGTTCGTGTTCATTAAACATTTCACACAAATCAATCTACTTTATGTAACATTTTAGCGGCAAGACTTTTCCCTCGTTCGTCATTAGCTTTAACAGAGTTCTCGTCAAACGGAAGTGCGTTTACAACAAAAGTGCGCATCTGTGGTAAAAAATGGCAAAAGTGGGCGGGGCAGAATAAGGTTAATAGAGTTGAAAATGTTTGTCAGTGTCCGTGTATTGTCTAAAGCCTTGACCTAAAAAAGATAACATATTTAATTATTCTGTACCACTTTACAATAACTACACCTTATTTTGCCTTAACAAAGCATTAATAAAGACTTAATTAATGATGAACATATCATTTATTAAGCATAATTCAGGATTAGTAACTACTTTATTAAGGTTAGGGCTAGAGTTGGTTAGGATTTAGGGTTAGATTATTAGTTAAATAGTTACTAAGCCTGAATCATTCTTAATAAACAATTTGTTCACTCTTAATTAAGTCTTTGTTTCTGCTCTATTAAGGCAGGAATAAGTGTAGATATTATAAAGTGTTACCAATTATTCTTCAAAATCTTCATCAATCAAGTAGATTTCTTAGTTTTGAATCGAGTTTGACATTTTAGTATCGTAACACTCAAATGTAGAGGACACATCTGACAACTATACCTTACTTTAGGGGTCCCAAACTTTTTCTGACCCCCAAAATAGCCATGCAACCTACTTGGGACCCCAACACGAAATGAAAATGACAGTAGCAATAATTTTAAGTGTCAAAGCGAGTTAAATCAGGTTTAATACTGGTTATTTGAAAAGTTTATTGTCTTATTGCACCCTATTTCACTAAAAGATACTGTTTTTAATTTAAAAATAGAGCAAATACAGTGTCATATTTGTCAGAATCAGATCTTGGAATCATGTCGCGACCCCAGCTCAAAACCACTTTGGGAACCACTGCTCTACCTTAATTAAGTATTGCTAATCTATATATTTTAACCTAACCATAACATTTAACCTGCGTAAACTCGACTACAATCTCGTCCACTACTTCTTTGTAATTTCCAGTTTAACCTAAGATTATTTTGCAGTCCCGGTGGTTTTTGGCCCGCTTTAATGTAATGAAAATGGTAGAATACAAAGGTCTTCTGTGCTGCTGTGGGAAAATGTTTGCTGGCGTTATGAGCCTTGGAGCCGTCCCTATTACTTTGGTTTATTGGAGCTGCTTATGTAGCATATGTGTTGAAATGCCAGAAAAAATTGTTCTCTTTAGTTGTAGTTTAAATAGGCCAGATCAGAAGGGTAGGGTCGACTCGGAGGTGCGTGGCAGAAATAATACAGACACAGATAATTATGTTTTTGTGGCTGGTGCCTTATATTAACAGTGCTTGTGAAAATAGACATACAAACATGAACCCAATATTTACAAAATCTGCAGATTCCAAGTTAAACAAAAATGTTTTTTCCATCCATGAATATTTCTTTTCAACCAACAAGATGTTACACAAATAATGCAATTAATAGTCCAAAGAAAAGGTCCCACAAGAACTGTGGCTCGTTCAGAATTCTCAGGTTTTGACTTATGTTAGAATGTCCATTTGATTTTACTGAAAGTTCTTGCAATTGTCCATTAGCGCTTTTTATTTCAATTGAAAATTCATGAGCAGGTGATTTTGTGTGTGGGAGGGGACTCGGCTGCATCCAGCCCCTACCAGACCCGCAGGAGACTTTCGTTGATTGATTGTTGACTATTGAGGTTCTGGGTTCCAGGCTGTTTCAGCTCGCCATCAAAGGGTTAAACCCAACTGGGTACACCTGGCCTGTGGTTAACAGACAGTGCATAAATAAACCATTCAAATAACCAATAAACTAATAGTCTATTAGCCTAGTAGACTAACTAGTTACATTCATTTAAATCAGTGTATACACAAAGTTTCAATAATAAATACTATTTACAGTGCAAATAAATTCACTTAAATACATTTTGATTAAGTGCAATTGCAATACCACATAAATACTAGTGGTGACAATACAAGACAGTGTTCATAATTAATCTTTACAATGCAAGTGAATGGGTAAAATGCTAGCGGACCTTTTAAGCTAATGCTAACCGCTGTAGCACACGAAAACAAAACAAACAGACAGACAGACTCACCAACTCCACTGCGAACACGGCGCACACCCGGAACCCTGTCTGCGGCGGTCGGTAAGCGGGCTTCTACAACAGTTTAAGGTAATAACGCTTGATTTAGAACGGATTCGGATAACAATGAAAACGAGTAGATTTTACGCTTATGTCTCACTGGCTGTGCGTCCTGTCGCCTTCCTCCCCACGTAATGAGCGGAGGAGAGGCACAGGTGCTTGTATTGGGCGCCAGAGGAACGCGATTGGCTTACGCCACGCGGTGTGTGCGTAACGCGGCGTGCGTGTGACGTGACGCGTTCAATGACCGGTAGTGTAGGAATTTATTATTTTTGTTGAGTTTGACATTTTATGACCTGGGTTACATCCTCCCCGCCTAAATCCGTGCACGTCCCGTTGCATGTTAAGTAATAGCCGATTTGACAGACAGATGTGTTAGTGGCGACTGACAGCTATCGTCCGACAGACTATGTAATAAAGTCTGAACTACAGAAATCAACGGATTGCCGCGAGTGGAATATTGGAGTCTGTTAGGTGGTTCTCTTTGACGGGTTGAACGTCTAACAGTAGCGTCAGGTAAGTCAAAGTCATTGGTGGGTGGCTCAACAGGATTAATGTCGTTTAGAAGAGCTTCGTCGATGGAATTGACTGGAACTTCTTCTGGAGCAGGTAAGTTGGTAGGTTCGGGTGGATCAGGTAAGTTGGTAGGTTCGAGTAGATCGTTTTCATTCACAGGTTGGTTTTCGATGAGTTCTGGAATTCTTTCTTCCACTTCAGAGTCAGACTGCTCACTGCCGCTAGCTGATGGTTGATCAGGTTGAGTGGGACTTTGCTCAAGTTGATTTTCAATTTGAACTGGTGGATCAGGTGTGAGGGGTCTTTGGTTATCAGTGAGTGGAGCGGATGTATGATGTTGTCTCTCCACTGTGAAATGCATCGTTGGTGGACTGATATTGATGGAAATCAAACTCTCAGTGTCTTCATTCTCAGTAGGAAGTTCTGTGGAAGGATCTTGGATATTTCTTTGCTGTCGGGTTCTAGGTCGTCGGACAGGTGAGTGCTCTGGTGATGGTACATTGTCGCTGTCTGTGAGGAAACTGCATGGAAGGAGAAGGTCTCTGTGTAGGGTCCGCACTGGTCCATCACCCTTTTCAGGCTTGACCTTGTAGACTGGAAGGTCTCCAGCTCGATGGACGACAACATAGACTCCTTCTTCCCATTTATCTGAAAGTTTATGCTTTCCACGAAGGCGAACATTTCTCACCAGGACCCTGTCTCCTGGAATCAGTGCAGATGGTATCACACGACGATCAAAGCGTGCTTTGTTTCTGTCGGCAGACTTTTTAGCTGCCGGATGCAACTTTGAAACTTTCTTCCAGCCTTGATTTCAGGGATTTAATGTACTGTAGATGGTTCTTGTGTCTTGTCTCTCGCACAGGGAGATTAAATGCCAGGTCCACAGGTAAGCGAGGTGTCCTTCCAAACATGAGTTCGTACGGGGTGAATCCTGTAACCTCGTTCCTTGTGCAGTTATATGCGTGGACCAGTGGTTTCACATGCTCTTTCCATCGTGACTTTTGTTTTGGTTCCAATGTCCCCAGCATTGCAAGTAGTGTTCTGTTGAAACGTTCAACTGGATTTCCTCGTGGATGGTATGGCGTTGTTCGACTTTTGAGGATACCAGCAACTTCGCACAGTTCTTTAATTAGCCTTGACTCAAAATCTTGACCTTGATCGGTGTGAATCCGCTCTGGGATGCCATAGAAGATGATGTAATTCTCCCACAGACACTTGGCAACAGTTTTTGCTTTTTGGTTAGGTGTGGGGAAGGCAACGGCGAATTTTGTAAAATGATCGGTCAGGACTAAGATGTCACGGGTGTTGCTGGAGTCAGGCTCGAGGCTCAGGAAGTCCATACACAGGAGTTCAAGAGGACGTGATGTTTTGATGCTGACGAGTGGTGCAGCTCTCTCAGGCAGGGCCTTCCGACGAACACAGCGGCCACAAGTTTTAATCTTCTGCTCTACATCTGCAGCCATTTTCGGCCAATAGAACCTTGTCCGTGCAAGATCGAGGGTCCGCTCGATCCCCATGTGACCCATGTCGTCATGGAGATTCTTCAGGGCCAAAGGACGTAGTTCTTCAGGGAGGACGAGCTGATACGAAGGTTGTCGTTTTCTCTCCTCCTCCTGTACAACACTCCATCCACTAGCTCCATCTTCGGCCATTCTCTTAGCAGGAGTGGCAGTTCCGGGAGCTCCGCTCTTGCTGTTGGCGGAAGTCTCTCCCCCGTTTCGAGCTGGTGAATTAGTTCTCGGATGCAGGGATCGGCGTGTTGCTTTGCTTTTATGTCTAGAGCAGGAATGACTGGCAGCTGTTGGAGGCCTTCTGAGCTGTAATCGTCAGGAACAGTGTCAGCTGTGATGGAAAGTGACTCAACGAGAGCGAGATCTTGGTCATGTGTGGATCGCGACGAGATGACTTTGGCAGATGGCATTGACAATGTCTTCTGGAATCGCCTCGAGTCAGCTGTGTGCTGGGTTATGAATTGATGGATGAGCTCATGGTCTTGCGGAGACTGGTCATTGGAAGTAAGGTGAGGGCGCTCTGGAGAGCGCTGGGCCGGGCGCCATTGTTTTGTTTTCCAGCCCGATACAGGAGTTTGAATGAGTAAGTGGAGAGAGCAGCCAGCCAGCGATGTCCTGTTGCATCCAGTTTAGCAGTGGTGAGGATGTAGGTGAGCGGGTTGCTGTCTGTAACGACGGTGAAGTCAGACCCATACAGATAATCTTGAAACTTCTCCGTTACACTCCACTTAAGGGCAAGGAATTCAAGTTTGTGGGCTGGGTAACGGCTCTCACTTTGCGACAGTCCACGACTTGCATAGGCTATGACCCAAGTTTTCCCTCTTGCTCTTGGTACAACGCTGTTCGAGTCCCGCCACGCTGGCGTCCGTGGTGGAGAATATATGGACGTGATGGATCAGCGAACCCGAGCACAGGTGCAGTAGAGAGCTTTTCGATGAGGGTTTCAAAAGCATTCTGGCAGTCAGTAGTCCATCTTTCACCAAATGGGTTTTTCGGATGGTAGAGAGATGGCGGTTGTGATTTTGTGTTCTTTGACTTTCGGGTCGGTGGGTAACCACGAGTCAGATTGTTCAGTGGTTTGGCAATGATGGCGTAATCTTTTATGAATCGACGGTAATATCCCGCGAAGCCAAGGAATGATCTCAGTTGTTTCAGTGTGGTAGGAGTTGGCCATGTTTTTATGGATTGGATCTTTTCTGGATCGGTTTCGACACCTTTTTCAGAGACTATATGGCCCAAATATCGGACAGATGTCTGGAAGAATCGACATTTATCTGGCGACAGCTTCAGCCCATAGTCTTTCAACCGGTTGAGAACTCTCAGCAGCCTTCGTTCATGCTCCTCCAGGGTGTCGGAGAAGATGATCAAATCATCCAGAAACACCAGCACTTCTTTCAGGTGGAGATCTCCCATACATCGCTCCATCAAGCGCTGAAATGTGCTGGGTGCGTTCGTGATGCCCTGTGGCATCCGATTAAACTCCCAGAAGCCAAGGGGAGTCACGAACGCTGTCTTCTGCTTGTCCTCTTCGTTCATCTCAATCTGATAATATCCAGACTTTAGATCGAGGACTGAGAACCATCTTGAACCGGTGAGTGCTGAGAAGGACTCTTCCAAGTTGGGCAAGGCATATGCATCTTTTATGGTCTGAAGATTTAATCTACGGTAGTCTATGCACAGCCGGACGTCGCCATTTTTCTTCCTCACAACCACGACAGGAGACGAGAAGGGAGATGTTGATTCTCGTATCACACCGGCCTCTATAAGCTCACGTAGATGGTGTCTGACGGCTTCAATATCCTGTGGATGGATCGGCCGGGCACGTTGCTTCACAGGTGTGGGGTCGTGGAGTGGGATCTGGTGTTTTACTGCAGTTGTACAGCCAAAATCTAGGTCATGTTGGGAGAAAACATCTGAGACAGTGTTCAGTTTCTCAGTGACCCTCTGCTTCCATTCAGATGAAAGTGGTGAATTATCGAAGCAATGATTCAGTTTGGACGATGGTTTCTCTGTGAGATGGTGGGTCACTCGATGTTCGGACAGGATGCACTGATAGGCGTCTAGATCTGCATTGACACTTAACGGTGGTATAAAAGTGTCTTGCTCGGACTCGTTGGTGATGACTACGGGGACCTTGTATGGAGGTAGAGCTGGGAGTGTAATGAGACAGCTGCTGACACAAAGGCCGCCAGGTAGGGTGGAGGCAGGATGTTGTAAGATGACATTACGGCTGGACAGTGGAGAGGAACTTTTAGCAGAGCCCTCAATGACGATGGTGCGGCCTGCTGGAACGCACACAGGAGCTTTGCTGTGGAGCCTCACAACACCGATGTGGCCATTGTCTTTTTGTTGATGTGACAGCTGTAGGGTCTTGAGGACAGCTCTGTAACCGTGGGCATTTGGCTGAAATGATGAATGTTCTTGAAGATATTGTTCATATAGTGGCTCGAGAGTGTTCATGCCGATGAGAACTGGTGTTGTATTGAGTGAGTTTGAATCTGGAACTACTAGAGCAAGTGTTGTGATGTCTTTCTCTTCGCCAACCAGGTCTTTGGGAAACTTGATGGAGATCTCAACATAGCCAAGATAGGGGACAGCTTGACCCGCAGCACCTTCGACTTGTAACAGATCATGAAGTGGTTGTATTTGTTGTTCATAGAGATGTTCATTATAGAAGGATGCAGGTATGGTGGTCACCTGGGACCCTGTGTCAAGCAGGCACTTGTGGATGTGACCAGCAATACTGACTTCTGCCGTGCAACGTGATCCAACCAACCCTCGAGGCAGCTTTGCGGTTGACCCTGGATTGGATTGCTGTAGATCGGCACGATGAACAATTCTCTTCTTTATGGACAGTGTGGGTCCTGCACAGCTCCTGTATGTCCCACTACAGGAACTGAAACTAGTTTAAATGTTCATTTGTTGACGTATTTTGTTTCTGCCACTGTTGTTTTCTTTCGTTGAACTGTTTTCGCTTTTTATTGACGAGTGCATCATTTGGGCGGTTCTCACACTGTGGTCGAATATGTCCGTCTTCACCGCAACGAAAACAAAAACCAGGTTTTGGACTTGGAGACGATGAAGATGTAAGCTGAGCAGTTCTGGGGTTCTGAGGTGGTTTCCGGGTTCTTGAAGCAATTGAGTAGTGAGGTTGGGTGTTCTGAGAGGCAGTTAAAGCAGCCAGCTGCTGTTGTAATTCGCCATTTGCTTCGTGAGTGTCGACAGGGCAGCATAAACTCCACTCTCTTCTTCAACTGCTAACTGGGCCTGAGCAGTGACTCGTTGTTTTGATGTTCCCAGATGTTGTTTCATCCGCTGAGTCTTGCTGGCTTCCCGATCCTCCTCTGTTCTTAGCAGCAGCAGTAGTTCTGCGAAGGAAGGTGGGTTAGCTTTACGTTGTTTCAGCTGGAGCTCGAAATGAGGTTGTTGTCCCAGCATCCCCTGCAGAATTGGCTTAGGAGGTGCCTGTTGACATCATTCAGCTTGACTCCTCCCCGCTTTACAGCCAGACTGAGGGCTACTTGAAGTCGCTGTAAATAGACAGATGGCTTCTCACCCGAATCTTGCAGTGTGTCCATAAACTTCACGTACAGTTCCTCCCCGCCCCTGCACAGTTCCATATGCAGAGTCTAGATGTTGAATGTACGTTTCAGCTGGCAGATCCGGACTGAGGTGCTTCACAATGTCGACCGCAGGTGGCAATAGGCTGTCGAGGATCTGACGTGTTCTTTGTAGTTCAGATGTAGCAGGGTCTTTCAGTATGATGTCCACACCTGAGCGCCATGTGTCATAATCCACTTCATGTTGTGGTCGGGGTGTTTTGCCGGAAAACATTCGTAGTCTGTGTGAAGAACGCACATGCATGGTATCATCATTTTTGACAATGTGTTCCACGACGTACCTCTGTATACCAGGTGGATTCAATTCAGCAGCAGACATGTTGATGGAAACGTGTCTTGTTTCAGAGGATGAGGCAGAGAGTTCAGGAGCAGCGGCCATTTTGTGCTGTGGTTGTGTGGGGACAGCCATTTTGTGTTCTGCAGGTTCTGCTGTGGTAGCAGGGCGCAACTCAGCAACTGCTTCATTTATTTGAATCATCAATTCTTGCAGAACTTCAGTAAAGTCTTGGCCAGACAGTTTAGCCACTTGCTTCAAGTCAGACAAGTAAGTCCTGGTTTTAGCGCAACCTACACTAGCCGCATACATTTTAGATAAACTTTGCACACAATATTCATTTTTATCAGGTTTAAACGAATATGGCAAAATAGGACCCAACATCTCAAAAGGTGAACCAGTTTTGAACTCAACAACTAGTTTGTCATGAAATTCACTTTCAGGTGAGTTTATTTTAACTGAACGCTCTATTGCCCCGTATTGTAACAAGAAATCCTGCACTTCCTCCTCTTCACATTTTGGAACACCACTTACTAACACAGCATTGGGTATTTTAATACTAAGGGAGTCGAACACATTCATGATTGGAGCGTTTTGGTGAGTCTGAATGGAAACCAAAAATGTATGTATTATATACTGCACACGACCTCCTGGCTAGCTAATCGCCACGCTTTTTCTTTATGTAGCATATGTGTTGAAATGCCAGAAAAAATTGTTCTCTTTAGTTGTAGTTTAAATAGGCCAGATCAGAAGGGTAGGGTCGACTGGAGGTGCGTGGCAGAAATAATACAGACACAGATAATTATGTTTTTGTGGCTGGTGCCTTATATTAACAGTGCTTGTGAAAATAGACATACAAACATGAACCCAATATTTACAAAATCTGCAGATTCCAAGTTAAACAAAAATGTTTTTTCCATCCATGAATATTTCTTTTCAACCAACAAGATGTTACACAAATAATGCAATTAATAGTCCAAAGAAAAGGTCCCACAAGAACTGTGGCTCGTTCAGAATTCTCAGGTTTTGACTTATGTTAGAATGTCCATTTGATTTTACTGAAAGTTCTTGCAATTGTCCATTAGCGCTTTTTATTTCAATTGAAAATTCATGAGCAGGTGATTTTGTGTGTGGGAGGGGACTCGGCTGCATCCAGCCCCTACCAGACCCGCAGGAGACTTTCGTTGATTGATTGTTGACTATTGAGGTTCTGGGTTCCAGGCTGTTTCAGCTCGCCATCAAAGGGTTAAACCTAACTGGGTACACCTGGCCTGTGGTTAACAGACAGTGCATAAATAAACCATTCAAATAACCAATAAACTAATAGTCTATTAGCCTAGTAGACTAACTAGTTACATTCATTTAAATCAGTGTATACACAAAGTTTCAATAATAAATACTATTTACAGTGCAAATAAATTCACTTAAATACATTTTGATTAAGTGCAATTGCAATACCACATAAATACTAGTGGTGACAATACAAGACAGTGTTCATAATTAATCTTTACAATGCAAGTGAATGGGTAAAATGCTAGCGGACCTTTTAAGCTAATGCTAACCGCTGTAGCACACGAAAACAAAACAAACAGACAGACAGACTCACCAACTCCACTGCGAACACGGCGCACACCGGAACCCTGTCTGCGGCGGTCGGTAAGCGGGCTTCTACAACAGTTTAAGGTAATAACGCTTGATTTAGAACGGATTCGGATAACAATGAAAACGAGTAGATTTTACGTTTATGTCTCACCTCGGGCTGTGCGTCCTGTCGCCTTCCTCCCCACGTAATGAGCGGAGGAGAGGCACAGGTGCTTGTATTGGGCGCCCAGAGGAACGCGATTGGCTTACGCCACGCGGTGTGTGCGTAACGCGGCGTGCGTGTGACGTGACGCGTTCAATGACCGGTAGTGTAGGAATTTATTATTTTTGTTGAGTTTGACATTTTATGACCTGGGTTACACTTACCATAAACTACCTTGCTTTTGTTTCCACATAAAGGTCAGGGCTGCTTTAATGCGCAGATTAACAAGGGGCCAGTATTTTGCTTTGTATATCATCGGATCATATCACAGGGATGACTTTTACGCTCTGCTTTGCATGCTTATGAATGCCATGGAGCTATGGCTATAGTTTGAAATCTTTTAGTGTTCCTGTTTAATCAAATGTAAATGTTGTCAAACTGTAAAATCAATATTTAAACCATAATCCATGACCTAAATTAGAATGAAATTAAGGAGATTTTGACAAAAGCAGACTTTTTGAATTTTTAATAAGTCACTCTGTAAAAAAAAAAAAGTAAATTTCTGACAACAGCATTATGGCAGCACTGAGTATTATTTTAGTTCTGATTTGCTCTGGTTTACTGTTTCTTTGCCTGGACTTTGTTAAGATCTGTTTAGTCTTGGTTTAGTCCTAAATCTATAAAATACTGATCTGGTTTTGGACCTGGTTTAGCCCTGGTTTTGACCGGGTTTAGTTTGAGCTCGGGCCTGGTTAAGACCTGTTTTAGTCTCTGTTTAGTCCTAGTTTAAATTTATAAATAAAATAACTTAATTTTTTTCAACATGTATAAAGCGTGACAACACAAAAATAGAACAAAGAACAAAATAACAAGATCCAAAAACTAAAATTGAAAATGAAAAATAATGAATGCAACAAAAAACATCCAAAGATGATGATGGCATATCCAAAGTCTTTCACATTTGTCCACTTTTAAATTAAGGTAAGACGCTACAGGTGAATAGGAAAAACTCTTAAATTTAAAGTTATCAATTTGAAACTTCACCTGTAGTTTACTCACAGAAATGTAAGAAAAAAATATATTACAAGTTTGTCATAATTTAATGTTTTCATGTAGAAATAAGGCATTTTATGTGTAAAAATGGCCAAAAATACACATATTTGGGATGTTTAAAACTGAAAAATGGACAGAACTAGATTAAATTGTTTTTAGTTCATTGTTTACACATACTAGTTACCAAAAAAATTACAGAGGGGATTTTGGATTTCTTATTTAGTTTTTAAGTAAACTAGATTTGCCTGAAAATTGTCCTGAAAATTTAAATTTCGCCTCATATTTTTGACTTAAAACTTTAATAGTCAGTTTTAGAATTAGATATTAAAAAATCCCTCTGTACGTTTCGTCAAAATCTTGTTGAGTCCAAGATTGTACAGTTTGTTGTGTGTGGGAGCTACTTTAAGGCTGATCCTATGTCCCAAGGGAGAAAAATGCATTTTAAGAAAACAACCTTTGAAATTACAAAGTCCCAGAGAAATCTATGGATGAAGTGGATTAAATGGAAGAATAAAACATTTTTAGGAGCAGATTGGACAAGTTTGATGTTTCCACATGAAAGCCGATATGTTGAGAGAGCAAACTGACCAAAAAACAAAAAATTGAAAAAAATGAATCGAGTAAGACGCCATTTACCGATGAAACTTTTTGCACATTTCCAAAAAATGTGTCCGAAAATAGATTTGGCTGGAGCCGCTTTGGGAAGGAAATCCAGTTCCTTTGTTGAGGCACTTTTCCGAGTGTCCCTGTCCTGTTGATGCTGTGACTCTTCACCCTCTGCCTCCCTCGTCAAACACTCCTTTATACGGGACAGCACTTTAACACAGTCTCCCCATTATGCGCTGTATCCTGTTGTGTCCATTTCCACCGTGTGCAGGGAATTCCCTTTGTCTCCGACACAAAACGACACGTAAACATCTGGAGCTTCTATTGCTCGTGAGATGAGGATATTTTAAGATCCAATTGTTCCTCTATTGTTCGTTTAAATCGTAATCTGAAATCTCGATCTGACGGATTTGTCATTTGACCTTTTGAAATGACCTCTTTCCTCACACTGCAAAAAAGAATCTTGACTTGGTCTTAATTGTTTCATTATATTTAAGCCAATCAATAATCAATAATTAAAGGAAGATTTTGAAACATTCAGGCGTACAATTATGTCTAAAAAGAATAAATCGAGAACTTAATTTAGCTTTAATTGAATTTACTCAGTTTATTATGTTTGGATATGAGACTAATATTAAATTAATAGACAGTGAAGTAATCAATGAAAATCAATTGACGTCATATAGTCCTGTCCTAACAGTATTGTCTTTAAAAATGTGTGTCACCTTTTTACAATGAATTGGTTTAGATTGATCCAAAACAAACAAGTTGGCTTTTAAGTTAGTCTGCTTGAAATGTTTAGGTTCAATTAACATAAAGGATTTATATGGAAAAGGTGACGTCATGTTTTATAAAAAACATCTTTTTTTTTTTTTTTGTATAAAGGAAAAGGTACATACTTGTCAAAAGACCACAATTCTAAATTCAGTGTTTGAGTTTAAGCTGTTTTAACACTTCTTTCAGTTTTTTTGCAGCGCAGTGAACTTTTGAGATGCGATTGGACAAAGACTCCCCTGAGAGCCGACTTCTGCAGGCTTTATGACTCAATCTCCCACAGTGCACCAGGCTATAGAGTACATGTCACTTTAAAAAATGAAGATACTAAAGCACTAAGCCTCCAGTTGTAAATATATTGTTAAACGTAATTGGCCACTCAGACTAATTTGCTAAATTACTGAAGTAATTTATTTAAGTATATCCTACAACAATGTACACACAAAAATCAATTTTTAACATTTAAACGTGTGACCCACCCAAAACTTCAAACCTGCACGACAACACTGCATCGTAGTAATACTGTTTAAACAAACCTAAAACATAATAATAGTTTACTTTGATCTATAAATGGGTGTTTGGGATCAAATTGACACTTAAAACATATACAAAGCATAAATGTTCATTAAACAAACCAACTATAAAAACATGGTTAACAATCATTTTCTAGGTTAGGGTCAGGGTCAGGGTCAGGGTTAGGGTTAGGGTTAGTTAATGTTAATGATTGTTATTAAACATTTGTTAATGGTTATATAATTGTCAATGATTAGTTAATGATTAATAAACATTTTTAAATGCTTTTTATACATACCTTTAAGTGTTACCAAACATTTTAATAATAAGTTCACATACTTAAAATATGCCAATTTAAATTAAAATAGAGCATTTACATGTAAAACAATGATGTATAACTAGGCCTGTCATGATAATTACAATATTGACTTATCGTTCATTATATGATAAGAAGAACAATATACCTGGGGCTCAATATATTTCGTGGATGTTTTATTTCCAGTTTGGGGAACTTATTTTTTGCTTTGTTTTATTTTAATATAAGATTTGTTCTTTAGAAAGTGAAATGAGTAACTTTTATGACTCATTATTGACTCCAACTCAGCATAAAAGTCTTTCATTGTGCTATTTATGTATTGTAGCTGATGTTTTGCACAGTTTTTGGGACATTCTTCTGTTGTCAGTGGCTTAAAGTAGTTTCAATATTTCGTTTATCAAGATATTTTCTATAGAAATATATCGCACTTCAAAATGTGTTATTGTGACAGGCCTACATATAACCTTCATTTAAAGTCGGCAATTACTTTTTTTTCAGTCTATTTTAGTAGATTTTCCCTCTGTCTGTTCTTCTTTGAAAGTAAAACCTATATAGCACCTCAATAATTGCTTCAGAAAGTTTATTTAATTTAGCAGAGTTGATATTAATCCTTGGAGTAATTCTCATTTGATTTATATATAAAGCCTCATTGTTCTTTTTTAGTCTTTGTTTCGCGTTCGTTCTGTCCTCTGCTGTTCAGGAATCCGAGCCAAACCTGCCGCACTCACTCGGTCCATGTGCAGCTTGTTTGACTTTTAATCACATCTTTGCTCAAATAACACGATTCGGATTGATTTGTTACGTGCAGAGAAGCAGATGTTCAGACAGAGAAGGCCAGTGCGCCAGTTATTTGGGCCAGCTGCTCAAATGAATGACCACTAGAGACGTCTCAATGTCAACGTCTAGTGTAAAAAGAACCAGAGTGTAAAACTTAAAGGGGCTGCATCCATGTTTTGTTGTTGTTATTGTTTTTTCATGTTATATAAAGTACATTTTGCCCCAGGACAGATTTGTTAAAGCAGCTCTTTTAGGGTCAGAACAGAGACTGCAGTGTGCTGTGTGAATGTCTATCTTTCGCAAACCAGGAAGTGCACTGTTAGCATGCTAGTTGTTGTTAGCTTTACCGCAACGGCAAAACTCCACTCTTATAAACTCATTGCGGTGAATAATTAGGATGCTAGAAACACGTAAGGAAAGTAAAGAATAAGTTTGGACCGAGAGACTGCTAAACTGATATGATGTCACTTTTTTTCCTTTAATGCCATTTTCTACACATTTAATAAAAAGGGTAATTAAAGGGACAGATTTAAGAATAGATTAAAATAGATCTGGCCTTTTAACTTTTTTTAAACTTGTATCCAGGGTTATTGAACTTGTGCAGCACTTTGGGGCAGTGTATCTGTTTATAAATGTGCTATATAAATACATTTGACTTTTGATCTTTGAAAACACTGCTAGACAAAGAGTAAATTGTACGCTGTTTTGCTGTTTTTTTTTTCCAATGGCACCTGTCCGTTTTTGAAGGACTTTAAAAATCAGTTATAGCGCCTTTATTTCCCTCATCCTAATTGCGATATACATAATGGACAAGAAATAAGAACAAGCAGAAAAGTTACATCGTGTACCTTTAAAAGTTCTGTTTCATATTCTGTTCTGAATGACTAAACAACAGATATTTGCTTCTTAAATTATTTTCATTTAATTACATTTATGGTCACAATTACCTGGAAAAATTGCACAAAATGAATAAATAAATAAAAATGATTAACACTGCAATCCACAATTAATCAACAAATTAACCCTTTATCGTCCCTAGTGTTAAGATATTCAAATCTCAAACATGATTTCGATACTAAGGAATTTAATAGGCCCAAGACTCAATACCAATTTTGATGCAACAATGATACTTTTTCTTTTTTTAGTATTTACTCAAATGTCAATTTCAACAAAAGAAATAATAGCACTTTCTTTATGTCACCATGTGGTCTTATTCTAGGTCTGATAAGTTCAAGAAATGTCTAAAATTGTAGAGGAACAATCGGATTTTGTTAATTAATTTGGTTACTTTTTAGTACTGATACTTGTTCAAATGAATATCTAGTTTCGATACCAGTTTTAGTATTGATTAGCATCTGATTCTCGATACTTTTGGCATATTCAGCCCACCATCCAGTGTTTGACTCTGTTCTTTCTCAGATGTTTGTGGCTGTGTAAAGTTTGAGCGTGCCCAGTCGACACCAGGAGTCACTCACACTGGGACAAACGCTGGCAGCTGCAGCTATTCTGGGGCCGAATGCTTTGTTGTTCCTCTCCTGTGGGTCCCTTAAGGTGGTCGCTCGCCGCAGCAGGACTGTATCTAAAACACTTCACAGCCCATTTGTGAAAACGCAAGTGCAAAGTGTCAGAATGTCACTTACAGCTGCAGGAATGGGTTAAGAGTGTGATTTAAACATGCAGTCAGTCTGAGATTTTTATGGTCAGTGATATGTTTGGGTCTTTTTAATCGTCCACAGCTAATTTCTGTCAGTAAAGGAATGTGATTTGGAGCAGAGTTTAGACTTAAGAGGAAGAATTATGACTATTTTGTTGTGTTAAATGAAAAGGATTTAAAGTTGTTAATATTCACAAAGCCATTTTAAATTTAATTTGATTTTTTCTCATCAAAACATACCTGCAGTTGCATTTAGCTTCATTTACGCGTGTTTTAATAACTCCGTTTACAAGATCCTCCTCTCTGCTCCTTTTCTGAGCCTCACAAAAACCCTTTGGGATGTCAGAAATTTAGAGGTATTCTGTGCTGTTTTAAAGGACAAATAAGATGCATTATTTGAATTGTCATTAGCCTTTAAACATGCTCTTGAGTATATTTAGTTTGGCATCTCATGGTTTAGTTTTTTTTTTTGTATCTCTGCAGTTTTCCCATGACACTAACAGAGTTTCGGCACCGTTCATTAGCTGCAAAGCGCTTACACAAGTTAAAAATAAACAACTATAAGAGTTCTCTTGGAGATGCTAGGTAGCTAGGTAGTTGTAATAATCGTAATTAGACGGCAGAAATGCTCAGAACAAGTAAGGCAATGATTTAGGGACTTAAAAACAATACAGACAATTCTCAGAGTCATGTCACTCATCGAGAAAATGTCACACATCAAGGAAACGTCACACATCAAGGAAACGTCACACATAGAGTAAATTCAGAAAAGAGTGTTTTTGACACTCTGAAGGGAGAAGACTTTCTAAGCAAGATTCGTCAAACTTGAGCAAATCTGTCATCAAATCGTGTTTACATTAGCACGTCAAGGGCAAGCTAGCTTTTGTTTATTTCCTCATGGCAATTCCCTTTGCTACAGTACACGCTTAATAGACAATGTGTTCTTTATTAATTAAGTTTTTGTTGACGCTTTATTAAGTTTAATTAAGGCGAAGCTATAAAGAAGTTGCACCGACAATTGCGACTGATCAATATGTGGAAAAGCCTTGTCAGAAATAATGGGTGATTACAGAGCAGAATCTTGGAGGATGAGCCTGTTTGTGTTCTGGGTCGATAGACAAAGCAAGAAACTAAATTAATCCTTGCATGTGGAAGTACTCTCTAAAAGCACAGAATATCCTCAACACCTCGTTTGCAAAACATCAACAGTCAATTAAAACATCTTGACTTGGCTTTTTCATCCAAAGTCCTGGTCATTTGTCATTCTCAGCGCTCTCACATTGTTTTTATCGCTCCACTTCCGACCGGTCTTAGTCACCGGCCCCGCGATGATGCCTTCTCTGTTGTACCAAAAACAGCTGTGTTGCCTGGGAGAACTGGCCCTCTCCGCTCCTCTTTAGGAAACGACAAGCTGCAGTTTGGGCTTTGCTTAAATAAGAGGGTGTGCGCAGCTGTTACTATTGTTTTGTCTCCAAAGCACACACCAACCTGCGCCGTATAGATATGCGGATATGCAAAAAAGGAAGCGGATAAAATATGTTGATTTAGAGGTAATCAAATGGTTGCAGATTGTAATCATAAGCTTGAGGCTTTTGGATTGAAATGATCCACCAGCCGAGAAAAGTTCGGAGGGAGTGTTTTTTGTGCGATTGTTACGACTAGATCTGTCACGATAATTACTATATCAACATATCGTTCAGTATATAACAGAATGGAGAATATATTTCGGGGCTCAATTTTTATTGGGTGTACATTTTCTTTGCAATAATGGAGAAATTATTGTCATTTTTCTTGAATACAATATCATTTTAGCTGTAGAGTGTTGAAACGGGATCATTTACCACTCTTTACACTGGAAAAATGTACAACCTAAAATAAATCAAATCAAATCAAATCAATTTATTTTTATAATGCCCAAAATCACAACAACAGTTGCCTCGATGGGCCACAGGTAAAAGCAGTTCAGATAACTGTCCCAGAATGCCCTCTGTCCTTTGACCTCTCCTTCGCCGAGGAAAACTACAAAACCCCATGGGAAAAAGTAGAAACCTCGGGAGAACCACAGTGAAGGAGAGATCCTACTCCCACGGACGGACAGGCTGCAGATGAACTAGGACTGACGCATCCACTTGGACTGTGGAGCCAGAACCACTCAAGAGGGAGGTGGCTTTAAAGAGTTCCTCCAGGCGGACTAGGAGCAGTCCACCAGTGTAGAGATCCCTCCAGCAGGAGATGAGGAACAGTTCATCTAAAGTAGATGGAGTTCGTCCAGGCAGACGAGGTGTGGCTGATCCCGCTGTCCAGGCGGGTGGCGATAGATCGGTCCAGACAGGTGGTGGGGGTCGTCACTGAGCAGCCGCCGCAGTGCCTGAAACAGTCTCCACTCCCCGGGGGAAGTGGAGAGAAAGAGAAACATGTGAACAGCAATGAACAGACTACAGTTGAAGTAATATTAAATATTGTTGATAGGTAAAGTAGGAAGAACCAGAGGATAGTGTTCAAGCTGCCATACTTCCCCCAGCAGAATTGCTCCAAGGGCAGCGTAGCTAAAACTGTAGGTTTTTATTT
The DNA here is from genome assembly GCA_019453435.1 of Rhinogobius similis. Taxonomy (NCBI): domain Eukaryota; kingdom Metazoa; phylum Chordata; class Actinopteri; order Gobiiformes; family Gobiidae; genus Rhinogobius; species Rhinogobius similis. The sequence continues at coordinate 31,491,546 of CM033624.1, read as the reverse complement.
CTGTTCCTAACTGGCCTGACCATAAGCTATTTCAAAGAGGAACGTTTTGAGCCTGGTCTTAAATGTAGAGACTGTGTCGGCCTCTTTACATGAACAGGGAGCTGGTTCCATAACACAGGAGCTTGGTAGCTAAATGCTCGACCTCCTACTGTGCTTTTAGAGACTCTGGGGACTAACAATAGTCCAGCATTTTGAGAACGAAGAGCTCTGTTTGGATGGTACGCTACTATTGCATCTTTGAGGTAGGATGGGGCCATATTGTTTATAGCTTTATAAGTCAGGAGGAGGATTTAAATTCTGATTCTAAACTCAACAGGAAGCCAGTGAAGAGACTCTAACACTGGTGAAATATGATCTCTTTTTCTAGTACCTGTTAATAATCTTGCTGCTGCATTTTGAACCAGTTGAAAGCTTCTTATAGAGCTTTTTAGGACACGCTATAAGCAGGGCGTTACAATAGTCTAATCTGGATGTGACAAATGCATGGATGAGTTTTTCGGCATCATCTCTGGGCAGGATTTTTCTAATTTTGGCTATGTTATAAATGAAAGTAGGCTGTTTTACAGGCTTGATTTATATGTGCTTTGAACGAGAGATCTTGGTCAAATAGGACCCCAAGGTTTCTTACAGTAGAGCTGGGGCTACAGTGATATTGTCCAGAGAAACTATCTGGTCAGATAAAGAGTCTCGCAGGTGCTTAGGGCCCAGCAGAATTACCTCGGTTTTTTCAGGGTTAAGGAGCAGATAATTAAGAGTCATCCAAGTTTTTATGTCTTTCACGCAGGCACTAAGTCTGTCTACTTGATGGGTCTGATCAGGTTTCATTGATAAATAAAGCTGAGTGTCATCTGCATAGCAGTGGAAGTTAATGCCATGCTTTCTGGATGATCATACCTAAGGGCAGCATATAAAGTGTGAACAGAACTGGACCGAGTACTGAACCCTGCGGCACACCGTGGGTTACTTTAGAACATGGGGAAGATCTCTGGTTTACATTAACAAACTGGTACCTATCAGATAGATAGGATTTAAACCAGCTTAGGGCGGTTCCACTGACACCTATATCACATTCTAACCTCTGCAGTAGAATGTTGTGGTCGATGGTATCAAACGCCATGCTGAGGTCCAACAGAACCAGGATTGAGACCTGTCCATCATCAGCAGCTAATAACAGATCATTTGTGACTTTAACTAGTGCAGTTTCAGTGCTGTGGTACGCCGACGGAACCCTGGACTGAAAAACTTCAAATAAATTATTGTCCTGCAGGTGGCGACAAAGCTGTTTAATCACAGTTCTTTCAAGGATTTTAGAGACAAAGGGCAGATTAGAAATAGGTCTATAGTTTGCCAGTATGTCGGGGTCTAGATTAGGCTTTTTCAAAAGTGGTTTAATCACTGCATATTTGAAGGACTGAGGGACATAGCCGCTTTCTAGTGAAGTATTTATTATATTAAGAATGGGATTTATAATTAGGGGGAGAATTTCTTTGAGGAGTCTACTTGGGATTGGGTCTAAAATACAAGTTGATGTTTTGGAGGACATAATGACTGGAAGTTATCTCTGCCTGATCAACAGCAGTGAACCTATCTAGTATTACTGAAGGATTTGTATGGGGACACTAGCTTTGCAGTCTGGGCTTGCTCAGTACTGATAGTGGGAGTAATTGCATTTAGTTTATCTCTAATAGTTGTGGATTTTGCTGCTAAAGAATAAAAGAAAGTCATTGCAGCTTAGAGTAAACTGGTATTGAGGGTTCTACTGCGCTGTGACAGTTTGTCAGCCTGGCTACAGTGCTGAAGAGAAATCTAGAGTTATTTTTATTTACTTCTATTAAATTTGAATAATATCTGGTTTGAGCCTTACGCAGAGCCTGCTTATAAGACAGAAGGCAAGTTTTCCATTCTTTCAGGGATTCTTTCTGTGTGGGAGCGGCGTAAGGATCTCTAGTTTTCTTACCCTTGTTTGTGAGAACGTAGTTCTTCATTGTACCAGGGGAGGCTCGTTTTGGCCTGGATTACTTTCTTGTTTAAGTGGAGCTGCAACATCAAGAGCAGATTTTTAGAGAGTTGACCATTGAGTCAACAGAGTTATCAATAGCACTGGGACTGGCGCTGTTAACGACAGGATCACGTGACGTAATATTAAATATTGGTTCTATTATTTCTCTGAACTTTAAAATACATTTTTCAGATATTGTCCTTTTCATTATAGTTTTAGTCTGAGGAGCTGGATAGTCCTTAAGAATAAACTGAAAGGTAATTAGGAAGTGATCTGACATTATTGGGTTTTGGGGGAAGACATTTAGGTCACTAATCTCTATTCCATAAGTTAGAACCAGGTCCAGAGTGTGCTGGTGACTGTGGGTTGGTTTATTTACATTTTGAGTGAAACCAATGCTGTCTAATAAAGCGCTAAAGGCATTACTGAGGCAATTATTTTCATTCACATGAATGTTGGAAATCCCCAACCACCACAATATTTTCCCAGTCTAATACTAAATTTGATAGGAAGTCAAAGAATTCTGTTAAGAACAGCGAGTAAGGACCGGGAGGTCGATAGATTATTATGAGCAAAACAGCTTTTTGGTTTTTCCAGTTTGGGCAGGTGATTGATAGGATAAGGCTTTCAAATGAGCAAGACTCATTATTAATTTTATTAATTTTAGGACTCAGGAGTAAACTAGAATGTGAAATTACTGCCACCCCACCTCCCCGGCCTGAGCTCCTGGCAGCTTGAAAGTTAACATGACTCTGTGGGGTGGCCTCATTTAATCTGACATAATCATCTTGTTGAAGCCAAGTTTCAGTTAAAGCTAAAAGATCAATATTATAATCGTTAATTAATTCATTAACTAAAAGTGATTTGGAGGAAATTGACCTAATGTTTAGCAATCCACATTTTACATGCTTATTTATTAGTTTATTTGTATCATGTGTAGGGATTATTTGTATTAAGTTATTTGGTCTGACACCTAAATTATCTGTATTTGGATCTGACTTATTGGCGTTATTTACACGAGGGACGCGCACAGTCTCTATTTGCTTTGACTCTGAACACTTGATCTGTGACAGCACCTGGGCAAGAGCTTAGCGACAGAGAAGAGACTCTGCACCCGGGGACTCATATTTAGAGCGTCACTTTAGGCGACTAAGGCTATCGGGCCACCAACTAAAAGTGATGTACCCTCCGAAGTCGGATGGATGCCATCCTCTGCGTATGAGCCCGGCTGTCCCCATAACACACTCCAATTGTCACCAAAGACAACGACGTTCTGGGGGCACCAACTAGACAACCAGCAGTTGATGGCGGAAAAGCGGCTGTACATGTCCGCATTGACCGATTGGGGAGGGGACCAGAAAATATTACGGTATCTGACATCGACTTCGCTAATTCACACACCGCCCAACCTGCAATTTGAGCACTTCTGATTGTCTCCGGCTGGTGTCATTACCACCTCCGTGAATCACGATACGACGGAACCTCTGACTACTCTGTTTTAAAAGCCTAAGGTTTCCTCTCGATGTCACCCATTCTGGCCCCGGATAACACCTAACTGAGGCTGCTGGCAGCTTCAACGCCTCTGACTATGGAACTTCCAATCACCAGAGTGTCACGCTCGGGCGGGCGCAGATCGCCGAGTGGGGCAAACCTATTGCAGACGGGAAGCTTATGGTGCACTAAAGGCTGGCGCTAGATCGATCCCTCCGAACTGTCACAAATCTATCCCTGTCTTGTTCCTGGTCTGGTCCTGGCCGCGCGGGAGGCGCTGGGGGCTGGTCTTATCCTGAGGCTTAGCCTGCTACCGCTAACACTGCTAACTATGCTAACACTGCTACCCGCGGCGCGGTCCGGTAAACCTGATGCTACGACCTGGCTATAGCTAGACTTTAGCTCCTCCACAATGCGGATCCGCGCTTCTAACTCTGTAACCCTGGCTTCCAAAGCTACCACTACGCTACACTTCACGCAACTCTCCCTGTCGTCAGTGAAAGAAGCAGGGTTCTGACTCAACATATGACAGCTTGAACAGGTAAGGGCGAAAGAAGCGGAGGACGGGCCAGCCATGGCGCTAGTCGGCTAGGCTAGCTCCGGTTGATGCTAGCGGGCAGGGGGATTTAATCCACTAAATACTGAACAAAGCGAAGCTAAATGAGGCTCCGGGTTGTTTAGGGAGCAATTAAACTTTCAATTATGTGTAGGAGGGTAAGATAGTTTTTGTATAATTCGTGGATTAACAATAAAGTGTGGAGAACGATCACTCGCAAACGCAGAATAGACTCACCGGATGTGACGTCAGCTTCCGGAGAAGAGCAGAGAGAGAGAATAAGAAAATAAGTTAAAAAGTGATTGGATTGGTAATATTTATCTTGATTTTAATACATTTAGACAGTCTTAAAATAAGATTAATTAATTAATAAGAAGTACATTTGTTCTTATTTCAGGTGCAGTAGCGTCTTTAAATGCTTGTCTTTTTCATAATAAACTAAAACAAGATATTTTATGCTTGTTCCATTGGCAATCTTACTTAAAATATACTCAAAACAAGATAAATACTAGTTATTTCAAGCACGTATTAACTTGTTATCTTATTTAAGACCATATTTTTTCCAGTGTATACACACCAACAAGTAATTCACCTATTTATTTTGCAATTCATGTTTTTTTGAATATTGCATGTCTAGAAAAGGGTTTACTGGAATAATCCTGCTTTAAGATTATTGTGCCATAAAGTACTTTAAATATTTTAGTATCAGTAGCAATATATTGTACATAAAAGTATGTTATCGTGACAGGCCAAGTTACAATTATTTGTTCATTATTTGCTCCAAAACCACCATGAATTTTACGACTGTCGCTTGCAATCATCTTGACCACAAATCTGACTTCCAATCGCAGCTAGAACTAAAACTAGCATTGAAACTAGAACTATATTCTTTTGAGCAAATATCGATGTAAAAATATCACATAAACAGGACGAAATTTCACCTTTCGTGAACAGTGTAGAATGATCTTGAGCTTCATCAGAACTAGTGCAAGACCAAAGCGTTTAATAATGAAAGACCTATTTTTAGTGCCAAAAATGTAAGTCTATTGCCATAAAAAAGAGCATTTGTAATTATCTACGTAGTATCAAAATCTGTATCGCGAATAGGGTATATTTTTAGTGTCATTTAGAGTTTGAAATTTGAATATTGTGACAGCACTACTCCTTACCTCCTGTGTACACAACACTCAGCAAGGTTAAATTCACACAGGTTTTGTAGTTTTATTTCATTTCTTTTGTAAATAACAGCGCAAAGTCAGCACACTTCTCTCGGCTTGTATCCTTGTGTATTTGTTTTCGTTCTGACACCCGTTCAATCACGTGGCACTTCTGTAGTCCTCACTTGGAGCTTTCTTGAAGTTTGTGATGTTGTCCTTGATGCGAGTGCAATACAAATGTCCTTATGTCTGCGGCTTGCACACTTTGCGTCACGTCTTAGAGGATAAATATTATTCATTATTTGTGTTGTTATTGGCCTTTAAAGGAAAAATATTATGCATTATTTGTGTTGTTATTGGTACTTTGACATCTCATGTTTAGAACTAAAAATAAAATGCTTTTACAAAGAACAATGTAACTTTATCACTGCGTTGGGAGATGCCATAGTAACTTGGCTGTGGCTCCATCTACTGGCTGCACAGGCAATTACACAAATTTGTAACAGAATGATTTGTATTTCTAACAGTGCTGAGCTGTTACGCTGTTGTAATGATCGTGATTAGACGGCAGAAATGCTCAGAGCCAGTCTGACGATGATGAAGAGCGCTTTTGACCGTTGGACAGAGAGAGATTTTCAGGATTCGTTAAAATACCGTGAA
>CM033624.1:31392742-31485583 GCA_019453435.1 Rhinogobius similis | reverse complement strand
TTCTCTGGTGGTTCTTCGGCTGGAGACAGAGATGGAGAGGGACCTACAGAGGGCTCCCAGGGCCTCACTCGCACTTATAAAGCAACACCTGGGATTATCGCTTTCCAAATCCGTCAGCACAAAGTGATTTAGGCCATGGTTAATATCTAATCCAGCGATCACTGCAACATAACTGACCACTCATCAAGATATTAAGGTTACATATGCTCAGTAACATCACCCTCAAATATAAAGAAAGATTAAACCTTTTCAGGTTAACTTAAAACTGACTATGCATAGAGCCAGGTAATGTATCTGAAAGTCTTTCTGGTTTTGGAATTGGCTTTCATAGTGTGCCTCTTCTAGAGATTTTTCATCAGTCAATTTTGAGATTAACCACCCACAAAAGTGGGTCATTTTTTGGGGTATGGTCAAAATGTATGATCGCAACATTTTTAGCCACCTTAGGATACATATATTTATTTCTTTGAATTATTTTGCCAAAAATCAAGGGTGAAAAAGTAAGTTATTGGAACTGAGTAGGTTTTACACATACAAACGTACTTTGATTAATAGTATTTTATTCTTATTGTAATACTGATATTTAATGTATAGTTTCTTCACAACAACTACCTCACAACTATTTGCTCCTTTGGTAAACCTACAAACGTACTTCTAGTCTTGTTGAGGTCTCTCAAAGCGCTACACTGTAGTCTTGCTTTCTACCTGTGACTCTTTCTTCCTGTGACCCATCGAGGCACATGTTGCTGTGATTTTGAGCACTACAAAAATCAATTTAATTGAATGTGTACCCTGCCTAAGGCCCAAAGTTACTGGGATATGCTCCAGTCACAACAGAACAAGCGGGAGAAAATGAATTAATGAATGAATGTAAAGTCATTATTCTTTCACACCACACTATGTGGTGCTAAGTTAATAATTATCAACTCTCGTGCTGCATTAACTTATTGTTAATGTAGCACAAGAGACCACACAAGCCTTGTATTTTACGTGCCATGGTTTTTAGTGTTGGGAAGAACATTTGGATTAAAATCTGATTTTAGATATGAACGCAGCAACAGATAATATCTCTTATAATGTCTCCAACCTAGTGAGAAATGTGATTCTGAACACACATTTCTGAAGAAGAGAAGATGAATCTCCAGTGAGAGCTGGAGTCTTATCAGTGTAAAGAGCTCAGCACTTTCCTAATGGCTGTCGTATTAAAGGGATTTGTGGCTCATGAAGTGTAACTCTCACATGCCTGGAATGGATTTAATGTCACTCTGGGTCACTCCCTAACTGTCAACTCACTATCTGCAATTCGGTTCATACTGCTTTTATTCATTCCATGAATTTTGAAGACTGTGGCCATTGCTCAAAGTAATTTTCATCCCTTTCATTAGCCCTTTTATTTTGATGAGAGAAAATATATATTATTATAACTATAATGAGTTGACAAATTAATGAAGTGTAATAATAACAAAATGATGTGTAGTCCTACTCTAAATAATAATGAAAGACCAAACAGTGGACCAAACCGTTTCAATTGTTCAGAAAGCTAAAAGCAACTGGAAAGTGTTTTCAAATATGTTATACTCTGATGCTTGTAAGAGTCATTATAAAGCGGCTAAGATACTGGAGGGATTTAGAAAAATATTAAAAGCCTTTATTGAATCATGGCAACCCTTTACTGCTGCATGTTATCTGTGACTCAGTGGTGATATATTTTATATATACCTTTTCTTTATCTGGGTAATATTAATGCCAACAGTACAGATTTGTAACGTTCCTGGCTCACAGGCCAAGCATCATCAATGAATCGTAAAGAAGCAGAACTTGAAGTTTTGGCGTCCTCTAGAGGACACATTCATAGTTGCACTTTCGAAGGTCCGACACGTCTTCTGCCATAGAGGTAGCGTGGTACAAGTAGTAGCACAAGAAATGAGTAGGCCAAGAGTAAAACGTGAGTACCTGTCATTTGGATCCAACCTAACCAAAATTATTGTAATAGGAAGGACTAAACATTACAGACATAACTACAACATAATTAAAAAGTTACTGTAAGTAAATGTAACACAGCAGTACTACACACCACTGACCATAAATAACTGAACAGCAGCCAGTTAGGAATAAGGGTTTAAAAAAGTTAAATAACTAAACAGATTTGGGGTTGACAGTCACTATAAATTCTGATGTAAAAGTGCACTTTATTGTCCCTTTATGGAAATTGTGACACACCCCTAAATCCAGCTGAGGCAACTGGAGGAGGGGACCTTTGTGCAGAAAAACGTGAGCTGGAAGATTTGACCGAATGTGTAATTCCCTTAAACCCACCCAAACAACGAGAGAAACATGTAACATCACACAGAACCCAAAACTTTCAAGCTATGAGGCGAGCAGGGCCGGCCCGTGGCATAAACAGTCTAAGCAAATGTTTAGGGCCACCACCAATCAGCGGCCACATGCTCTGGTAAAAAACATGAACACTGACACGTTAAAAGGCTCAATATGTGCTATACTCCTGCTTATATTTAAATGCAGCATAAAAGAATAATATCTTGTGTAGTCTATTCAAATGACAAATTGCATTAAATAAATCATTACATCTAAAATGTACATAAATACAGGACATGACATGTGATTTATTCAAATTTTCATGGGGAAGGACCCTCAAACCCCCCTTTACTACCGCTATGAAAAAAGAAACAAATCACTTTTTCTCCCCAATCTACTCCTGATTTCTTGTCTTTTATATTCCACTGTTATGTCCAACCATTTAACCCATATAACAGGTTTTAACAATTTTCTAATTTGGATTTTAAATTGAGTTTTACACCAATCGAGTAATAGTTTGAGGAGAAAAATCTGTTACAAGTAACAAGACTCGTTCCATCTAAAGGTTATGCATAATTTCCCTAAAATACAACGTTTCTTATACCCTTAAAACTTTAATAAAAAAAAATAAAGGCTTTAACATATATTTTGATTTGTCAGATTAAAAAAAAATCTGTGACATGAGCTGAGTTTTAACCCAAAGTATACAAAGTAATTTCCTACTGTGATGTCATCATTTACAAACAGGAAGGAATATTACAAAAAAAAAAAAAGTTAAATTGTGATTATAGACAGATAATAAGAGTGTTTGGTGGCCCACAAACAAAGTTTTGTTTAGGGCCTCCAAATGCCTAGAACTGGCCCTGGAGGCAAGAGTGCCACCATGCTGCCCAAGCTGTAATGGAAATGAGACACAATAATTGGCCTACTCAAGTAAAGATCCACCTATCAAATCAAACTACAACAAAACAGCATTCAACGAAAAGAAAAAGACATTTAGGCCTATGTTTTAAGTTGAAGTTACGTCACGTCTGAGATTATTGTCTACCCTGCTTTCTTTTAATTTGATTTAGCCTCAGTTTATCTTGGTTAGCCTTTTGTATCAGTGCGCGCTTCTCATAGCACCACTCATTCATTCACAAAACACAACTAGTAGCACAGTTCAGATTGCTGTCTGGCTTCTTTAATCTTCCTACAATAGCTTATGCCTTTGTGGTGTCAAAATCAGCACTATCAGGCATTTTCTTAAAATTGTGTTAGAAATAGCCCAGATCAGTGCCTTGCTCCGCTGTTGAGCCTCTGCTGCGTCTGTGTCTGACTAGGCCTGGGTCTTGTATTTGCAGATGACAGTGGTTTTTAGAGGACGATGAGTGGGCAGTGAGTGTGATGCTCTCTCACTCGGCCCACAGGAACACTCTCTTTCTGTATTTGAAATGGGCCGCTGCAGAGGAGGAGCTGCCAACAGAACATGCTCTAGATCCACTCGTTCGCTCAACACATGCATGAATCTGAGCAGTGGGAGGAAGAGGAGCGGGCCTACAGAAACACAGGGTGACATGTGTACTCCACTCGAAGAACACTTAACTAATCACAAAAGACTTAAGAGTACATACATAAGGGCAGGGAGCCAAGTTGAAAATGCCTTTTCAAAATGTCGCTCTATTTGATATGTTACATACTGTTTTTACCTCCACAGGCAATTAGCAACATCCTTCACTCACCTAATCTGTATAATGGATTGTCTAGGAAAAGCCTGTACAATGCAAGGCTAGAGCTTTATATTGGTCCAAACTTTGAGGAATATCTCCTACAGAGATTATGAACTGACATTATTCTATTGAAAAATGCTCTTCAACATTCTGGGCAGCACAACTGATAAAATGTGCTTTTTTGGCCTCATTTTTGTCCATGGATCTATTGTTTAACTCATATTAACTTTATACGGCAAAATGGAAACTGAACGCACACACACAGAGACACATCTACAGGACAAGATATAAAATTTAGAATTATTATTTATTATATAAATGTATTTTATAACAATGGAAATGTAGTTAAAAGTTAAGACACAATGTTAAATTGTTCACTTCTGTTGTCAACATCTCCCATAGATCTTGTGGGAGCCACGTTCACAAACAGGACAGCAAGACTGCTTCAACCATTCAGCTTCTTTCTTATTCACAACATAAAAATCCTATCATCTTAGAGTAGGGCAGTGCAGACAGGAACCTCTTCTGTATGTAACTTAGAGCAATGTGTAATTAAACTTTTCACAATGGCTGGCTGCTTTTGACTTTTTGACTAAAATTGAATAATAGAAAGGTGATCTGTGTGTGCGTGCTTGTTGACTTGATTTTTCTTGTAAGATGTCAGACACAAACTAAATATTTAGCAGAGTTGTAGACTTGTAGCAGACAGCTTTTTCAAAAATGTAGAGGTGTTTTGAGCTCCTACTGGAGAAAAAGTTATTACTTACCGCTGATATCATCTGCATAACCTCTATAAATAGGCAGAACAGAATTACATTGAAGTGATTATGCCTGATTATAAATAATAACTAGGTTGTGACACAGAGTTTTTCTTCTCATCAAAGATGCTTCTTACATTTTTATGACTGTTGGTCCTGTGGGGGGATTGTCTGTCTGCAATGATCAGTGTTGGGAAGTTTTTAATGCACCATAAAGCACTTTGTGTTACTTTTTATTTGCATATATAAAAGGCACTTTGTAAACACATTTGACTGACTGATTTATTGATTGATAAATAACACCCAACACGGCAACGATTTTTATGTGTTATTTAGAAAAAAAGTAGTTTGTAGTTAGTATACACACAGTTATTCACAAGACCCCTTTGAGGCATATACACATTCATCATCACTACGGCACATTTACAACTCACAGTCCATCTACCACATACTAGTGTTGTGATGCTAGGAGAAAATTTGTAATAAAACGAGGACATGCAGACTATAACACAATGTCCTTGCTGAGGGATAGTTCTTGCCTTCTTGCATGGTCTTTGAATCCTAAGACTAATTCTCCAAATCTCTTCAAGATGCAGCTCAACACTTTTGAAACAGTTGATAACAATGTGTCTCTGCCTCAGGTAAACACATTATCAGTTAATGCATGTTTAAGCTGACAGCCATTTAACTTTAATGAACAAGAATAAAACAAGAAAATTATGCAGCCAGAGGAGATTTTTCTTCGATGAACTCACTGCACACTTTTTCCTGCTTAAAATGCAGAACTGAGTGACTGCAGCAGTGACTAATCTATTGTCAGAAAGTTCTCTTGATGATTCTGTGTTCTCGGTCTGGGGTTTTATAATTTATTGTTTAAGCATTATATAAAAATTACGTTCATAAACAAATAGAAACGTATAGAAATACTCAGCAGCAGGCGATATGCCCAAAATTTTTTTTTTTTTAATTCTTCATTCATTTTTAAAATATACTTTTTTCCTCATAAGGATTATAAACATAGAATGTCGGATGTAAACAAAAAATACATGCCTTTGAATCAAAAGTGCAATTCCTCCAAGGGATTAAAACTCTACTAAAACTAAAGTAAAACTAAAGTTTTACTTGAGTGGTATTACCAGCCGTAGAAGCATTTTTATCACAACTAATTACAAGGGTACATTTAAGCCTATTTCCACCACTACTATTGTTACTTAAGCACTTCTATGATTCACTGCTAATCATTTCTAATACTAAAATACCACTTAGATTAGTCACTAGACAGATTATCGGGTCATAATTGGGTCTACATAAAACGCTCTGAATCTACAAGCGTCACAGATTGATTTCCTGAGATTTGCTCTATCTCGTCCAGCAGTCGGTGCTGTTCACCTTCCAGTCCCTGCCTCGTCCCAAATCACACTATTGTATCGTTTAGTGAGTCAGTGGGAGGAGACTAAAGCACCATTTGCATCTACTTTCTGCTTCAGGATAATTTAATTTGAGGCCGCAAAATGTGAGCTGCTGAGCTTTAGGACAATTTGTACAATAACAGCATTGGTGCATCATGTCCTCTTTATTAAATCAATGTCTTTTACAGTTACATCACGGTGTTAGTGGATTAAGTGTGTCAATAGAGCTTTTACGCACTACCCTTTCAGTGTCAAAAATAGCATCCATTCCCTTTCATAATGAAGATGAGGTTAGAGGTAGTTTCTGATTCAGCTCTAAGACATCAGACCCACGTGAACTACCTGCAAACCTGATGTGAGTCATTTAACTATAAAATGTATGAGATTTGTTTTATGCTATTTTAATCCCGCATATGACGGGATTCCACATACACTTTAGACATTTATACAGATTAAAGAAGTGGATGACATGTGAACACAAAGTTGTAAAGGCCTATTATTTGACAGCTGTGGACACTGGGCAGTAACAAAACCGGGTTATGTTTAGTAACTGGATTAAATGGGTCTAAACCAGATACAAATCACCAAACAGTAGGCATAAGTGGAGGGTGATTTCAAAAAGAGAAAGATCTGGTAACTTTAGATAAAACTGATCCAATGAAAAGGTGTTGGAAACAGTTATTCTTGTCTCAAGTCTTGTTACCTCTAAATTAGCCTCAACCTCTCCATCGTCAAAGTCCGTTTTTGCAATCGCTGTCCAACTTTAGACACATAACATTTTGCATACTCTGACGTTTCTCTGACTCCTTCTTTCTTGCCCCATTGTTCATGTTTGACAACGGCACAGAAATTAGCAGTCTTTGGCATGAATCATCATCTTTCAATCGACTGGTTGCTAAGGCGATGAAAGTGCGCGGTGAGTGTGCGCCGTGCTGAAATCCTGTGGAGTGTGCGCGCGTATGCAAGAGCAATGTCCCGAGTTAAGGCGCAGGACTACAGGTGCCAGGGTTGCCCAAACAAGTCTGGCTTTTAGCGGGGTCGCTCTGTCTCTCTCTGTTCCGGCTATTCTTTGTTGTTCCGCGCGTACAGCACAGAAAACAGCCCCAGATGATGTTGTTAAAAGCTGCCGGCGCGTGCACAAATGAATGATGTCGCCCTCCACCGTGAGCGTGCATACACAAAACACCTCCCACGCGCTCATCTGCACACGATCACACAACAAGCGCTTCAAAGCCACACGTATTCATCAAGCCCTCTCATCACAGCTCAACATTTAAATGCTACAGGCTGAGATACAGACATTTAGGGCTGTTCTTCTTGACCAGCGAAGACGATGTACAAACCACGACACAGACGCGCATAGAAAGTAACTCATTTAAAGGTGCGCTATGGAACTTTTATGGTGGAGGGTCCGTCCCCCCCCCCACCACCACCAGAAAAGTTACACGGTGCACGTTACAGAAGAGTACCTTATTTGAGGACAGGAAAAAATAATCTCTGAGGTGTGGTCAACAATGACAGCTCCAGTATTAGTTATAGTATCTATTGGCACTTCTTGTGGTAGATGCAGTAGGGCCGCCCGCACTCAAAATACAGCAATATGTTGTGACGGACTTCTTGACAGTACACGTATCGATACAGAGACGAGTATTGTAACTGTATTGTGACACTTATTAACCTGCTGACAGCTATATTAAAGATGAATCTGCTGGGCTGGAAAGATGACAGTTTTTCAAATTGTATTCTGATATTAAGAACATGAAATTCCAATACATTTTGTAATATCACTAGCTTTAAGGGATATCCATGTCAGGACTTGTATTGTATCATGCTCCGACTATTGGGACATGTATCGTATTGTGGAACCTGTATTCATTAAAGATAGCCCCATGTGATTCATCTTCTCATTTTCAAGGAGGTCTTATATAGATATAGATAGTGAGGTACAATATCCAGCACTAGCAGCAGCAAGTAGTTGTGGTATTGTATAGGAATAGTGGCAACATTAAAAGTCACAGGCCTGTAGCAGTTATGGTTCTATTTCGTATGTGCTGCGCCCTCTACGGGCTTCGCTATTGGCTAGCCATCTCCTAGGCTCCGCCTAGCCCTGAGGAAAAAATATCCACCTGCTCCAATCATAGGAGGGGTCCCGCACACCACCTTGACCCCTATATAAGCCCGTGCATTCAGTCCAAACGCCCTCTTTTCATCTCAGCACCTTGAGGATTTTCTTCCACCAAGAATTTGAAGATGGACTCACCGCTGTCTCGACGCCCGAGGATCTCGCCACCTGCCGGTGTCGGGCCCAAGAGCTGCGGTGTTTGCTCGGCGACACTTCTACCGGAGGACGGCCACAACCGCTGCTTTCTCTGCCTGGGTTGGCGCCACTCCGCTGACGACGACTCCTGCCAGGCGTGCATCTCTCTCCCCAGGGAGGAGAGAGAGCGCCGCCGCGGCTTTATGGGCCCCGTCTCCCCCCAGCGCCCTGGTCAGGACCCAGAGGTGCCGGGTCCGGAGCAAGCCCTGGAGCCTGCTCCTGCTCCCCGGAGGAAGGACTGGGCGGACTATGATGACGAGGATGACCACCGCTGCTATGAGGAAGACGCCGCTTCCCTGTTCTCCACCGACGCTGCTCCCCGGGACCGCTTCCCGCTCGATCTGATGCCGGAGCTGTTCACGCTGCGTCGGGCGGATGGATATTCCTCTCCTCCACAACCCACAGCACCGGTGGAGGATTTCACTTCTGTGGGCTCAGCGCGCGAGGCCAGCGCCGCCCTGCAGTGCTATGCCCACGAATGGAGCCTATCTTCGGCTATGCCACTCGAGATTGGGGCAAACCTCTCGCGCCAGGCATCCAGCGTTGGGGTATGGCCGTACTGCTCCATCCAGGACTGGTCCTGGGAGTCTGGGGTTCCGCCCATCGAGGATGGGGTCAGGCTCTCCCTTCCTACCGTCCTCCTCCATTTGGCCCGGTGGGAAGGCAGCTCTTCCCTCTGAGCGGGACAGACTGACCATGTCCTTTTTCGACAGGTGCTATGCTAATGCGGCTCAGGTTGTCGCGTTAGCTAGCAATATGGCTTTCATCACAGGGTCACTGGACCGAGTCCTCAACGCCGGCTCGGAGCTTCGGCGGTGAGGACCTTGAGCGGGCTCGCACCACCACGGCAGCTCTCCTCCGCATGGCACAGGCCTTTGCCATCGGCGGGGGCAGAACCATGGGTGCTGCTCAGGTTGGTCTGGCGCCATCTCTGGCTTGGTCTCTCCAACCTGAAGGACCAAGAGAAGCGCCAGCTCATGGATCTGCCCATCTCCACGTTGTCGCTTTTTGGCCCAGACATGCAGGCAGCTTGTGGACCGGCTGGATGCCGCCTCCAGAGCGTCGGCCCAGCTGGCTCCACATCTCCAGCCTCACCGTGGTTCCGCGCGACTCGCCCGCCTGCTCGGGCGGTGAGAGGGGTCGCGTTGCCGCTCTCCAGGGCGTGCGCAAGGTGCTCCCTGCCCGCCCGTCCTCGGCTCGTGGTGCTTCGGGACCAGAGACGAGACCGGAGGCCTGAACCTGACCGCCGCCCCGCTTCAACTGTCAGAAGAGGGAGAGGGGGGTCCTTTTTCAATAAAGGCCGTCAGGCCCGTTACATCACTAAAGGGCATGCTTCTTCCGTGTCATCTGACGTGCGGCGCACCGGTAGCGCCGCGGTCACTGATTCACGCTCTTCTATTAGGAGCTCTTTGTTGGATCCGTCAGGGTTGTCTGACGCGCATGCTCAGGGAGCTTGCTCAGTCACACGGCCCGGGGAACGGGCTCTTCTCTCTGTCAGAGATAGTGGCTCCCTAATACCCCCCACTACGGTGAGCCATGGAGCACGCTGCAGCCCGGCTCGTGCTGTTGGTGACAACACGACACGGGCGGCGTGTTACGCGCGGCGAGCTCACGGCTCAGCGCCTGACAAGGCTCGGCGCGGTGCGGCTCACGGCGGAGTCGCGCCGAGCACGCCACGCCGTAATTGGAGGCGCCACACGCTTTGTCAGTGGCGCAGATTGCCACGGGACGCGGCGTAGTGCGCAGCCACGTCGTTCCTTCTTCAGTCACGCCCAGCGGCCCTCCTGCTTTTCGCCCGGATGTGCAATTGAGGGCCTGCGATGATGCCTTCTCGGCACATACCGGCGACGTATCCATGCCGCCGAGGGGTGTGAAGCGTCCCGCTGCACGTCTCCCGCAAGATGTTGGTGTGGACGCGGCGCCGTTTAAGCGGCTCAGACTTGTTCGCCCACAAGCTAGCACAGTACGTGCAGAGCCTGCTGTACCAGACCGACCCGGTAGCATCACGATCGTGCTCCCTGATGCACCGGGCGCGCCGAGCTCTCCTCCCTTCGAACGGGGCCCCCCACGTCTGCACCATCGGGTGCTGACAGTGGTCGGGCCAGCTCAACTGCCTATCTCAGTTTCCACAGTGCGTCCTCTTACGGAATTTTACCTGATTTGGAAAAATGCGGGGCTCCTCTCCGAGCCGTGGCTGGACAGGACGCTCCGGAGAGGTTATGCACTTCAGTTTGCGCGGAGGCCACCGCCGTTTCGGGGTGTTCTTGTCACGCGACTCCACAGCCCCGCGGAAGCCGAGGCTCTGCAGCAGGAGGTGTCCTCTTTGCTGCAGCGCGGCGTGGTGGTGGAGATAGTGTCACAGGAGGTGCACAGAGGAACTTTACTCCCGTATTTTCGTTCCCAAGAAGAGCGGAGGTGTCCGTCCCATTTTGGATCTGCGGGTGTTAAGCGATCACATCGCCACCGCGTCCCTTTCGCATGCTCACCACCAAACAGCTGCTCGAGTGTGTCAGGCGGAGACTGGATGACGTCTATAGACCTCACGGACGCTTACTTCCATGTGCCCATAGTTCCGGAGCACAGGAAGTTTTTGCGTTTCGCAGTGGGGGAGAAACAGTGCAGTACTGTCGCCTCCCGTTCGGGTACTCTCTGGCCCCTCGCACCTTCTCCAAGTCTTGGCGGAGCGGCGCTGGAGCCGCTCCGCCGTCGAGGTATCAGAGTGCTGACGTACATCGACGACTGGTTGATCCTGGCTGCTTCTCCTCAACAAGCGGAGGCGCACACAGCGGCAGTCCTGTCGCACATTTCCCGGCTGGGTTTTGTGGTGAACCAGGGAAAGAGCTCCCTGCAGCCCGCAGAGCGTGCTCTATCTGGGTCTGCAGTTGGATTCGCGCAGCAGTCGGGCGTCTCTTTCAGAAGAGCGGAGTGCTGCGCTCACACTGCTTGGCCGGCTGATCTTAGGCTCCCCGCTGGTTCCGGCCCACCGAGTCAGATCTCTACTGGGCATGATGGCGGCGGCGCACAACCGTTGTGCACCTGGGTCTGCTTCACATGAGGCGCCTTCAGCGCTGGTTCTCTCGCCTCAGGCTTCACCCGTCCCGGGACAGGGGAGTGATGGTGCGTCTCACACCGGCGGCTCAGAGCGACATCCTCTATTGGCTCTCCCGGGCTTCTCCCAAGGGGGGGTCCCCTGGGGTGCGTACCACTCTACACAGAGGTATTCACGGACGCCTCCCTGTCGGGCTGGGGGGGAGTGTTCGATCGGCTCTCTGTAGGCGGGACTTGGACAGGACCGGTCCGGCACATCAATCTCCTAGAGATGGAGGCCGTTACATCAGTGCTTCTACACTTTGCGGCACAGTTGGTGGGGAGACATGTCATGGTTGATCAGACAACACTACGGTTGTTGCTTATCTGAACAGACAGGGAGGGACCAGGTCTCCCCTCCTTCACAACTTGGCAGCAGAGATTCTCATCTGGGCTGCCGGTCACCTGGCTTCTCTGAAGGCTCGGCACGTCCCCGGAGTCCTGAATCTGGGTGCGGACAGGATGTCCAGGGGGCCCTTCGCGGCCAGTGGGGTCTTGCCCCAGGCGTGGCGACAGAGATCTGGTGCAGGTTCGGCTGGCCAGTGGCCGAGCTGTTCACCAGTGCAGAGAAGCGCACAGTGCCCACTGTGGTTCTCGCTCAGGTCCGCAGGCGATCCACCGCTGGGAGTGGGCGGCTCTGGCACATCGACCCTGGCCCACAGGACTCCTGTATGCCTTCCCTCCTCTCCATCTCATGTTGCCCCTGTTGCAGAGGATCAGGCAGGAGCGCTTGACAGTGGTGGTGGTGGCACCGGACAGTCCGAACGCCAGGTGGTTCCCAGGCTTGGCGGAGCTGGTGGTACAGGGCCCCTGGCCCAGACCGTCCCGGGACCTTGGTGCAGGCGGAAGGGTCCCTCTGCTCGCGTCCCGTGCTCGGCCACAGGCTCATGGTCTGGAAGTTGAGAGGGGGAATCTCCTGGGTCTAGGACTCCCCTCGCCTGTCGTGGACACAATCCAGGGCGCACGAGCTCCGTCCACTGTAAAGGCTTATTGCTCCCGGTGGCGCCTCTTTTCAGCGTGGTGTGGGGAGAGAGCGCTGGACCCGGTCTCCTGCTCAGTCCAGGGCGTGTTGGAATTTCTCCAAAGTCTTCTGGAGGGGGGTCGGGCTGCCTCCACTCTGGGCGTGTTCGCGTCGGCCATTGTCACAGGTCATCAGGGCTTTGCGGGCTACTCTGCCCGCAATCACCACTGGTAAAGCGCTTCCTGCGGGGGCCCTTAGGAGGAGACCGCCTCACCGGCGGACCCCTCCTTTATGGGAGCTCAGGTGGTCCTGGGCGGGCTGTCGGGACCGCCGTTTGAGCCCTTGGAACGTGCAGAGCTGGACTGTTTGTCTTTCAAAACTGCCATGCTCATGGCCCTTGCCTCGGCTAAGAGGGCAGGGGATCTGTGTGCGTTGTCGGTGCATCCTACATGCTTGTCCTTCGGCGCTGATGATGGCCTGGTGGAGTTGTGGCCCAACCCGGCATTCTTGCCTAAGGCAGTGACCTCGGCCTTCAGGTCTAGGGTCATCCGGATCAGGCCCTTTTTTCCACCCCTCACGCCTCCGGCGGATGCTCGTCGCCACCTTTTGTGCCCTGTCAGGCTCTACGCTGCTATTTGGATCGCACGGCCAGCTTCAGGCGTTCGGACCAGCTGTTTGTTGCTGAGCCAGGGACCGCGGGGCTCCTCTCTTCTCAGCGCCTGGCTCACTGGGTATGCCGTGCGGTGCGTGGGGCGTATGAGGCGCAGGAGTCGGCCCCCACCGCTGTCGTTCTGAGCCCATTCTCACGCGGTGTGGCGGCTTCCACGGCCCTTTTACGTGGTGTGTCGGTGGAGGATGTTTGCTTGGCTGCGTCCTGGTCATCCTCCTCTACATTTGTCCAGTCATACCTGCTGGACATTGCAGCAGGGTCAGTCGCTCATTCTGTTTTGAGCGCTGGACATGCCTGAGTATTCTGTGCTTTTCCCAGTTAGGTGCTCTTGATAGAGGCGGCCTTCTGGGTATGGGTCTCCATTGTATGGTGTGTGACCTGAGGCACTTCATCACTTTTACTTCACGGGTGTGCCGGTGCTCTTGGTAGAGGCGGCTTGTGCGCACCCTCATTTGCCTTGCAGTACTGGCGCTCTTGGAGAGGCGGCTGGTGGTACCGGCATGTGTTTGTTTTTGCACATTCTTCAGGTGTCCTTGGTAGGAGCGACCTGTGTGCATGTACCTTACGTGCCTTGGGCACCCCGGACCTTGTGGTTTGGGGTGGCTGGGCATGCTCCAATCATACCACGCCAGGCCTGCTGGGAGTACAGTGTTCCCACGGCCTTGGCGTGGGTTTTAGCCAATAGCGAAGCCCGTGAGGGCGCAGCACATACGAAATAGAAATCTAAGTTACCTAATGTAACTGTAGTTCTATGAGTATGTGCGTAGCCCTCTACCTTCAGGCCCATCAGGCCTGGACGCTCTTATCTGAGTGAAAAGAGGGCGTTTGGACTGAATGCACGGGCTTATATAGGGGTCAAGGTGGTGTGCGGGACCCCTCCTATGATTGGAGCAGGTGGATATTTTTTCCTCAGGGCTAGGCGGAGCCTAGGAGATGGCTAGCCAATAGCGAAGCCCGTAGAGGGCTACGCACATACTCATAGAACTACAGTTACATTAGGTAACTTAGATTTCTTGTGGATAAGATATTGAATTGTGTTCCACTGGTAGTGCACTGGTTATGAGCGTTACACATCATGGGTTCAAGTCCAGCCCTTGACATTTGTTCTCTTCCCCCCTTGCATGCCACAATTGTCCAGCTAAATAAAGCCTTCGGGCTTTAAAAAAAGAAAATAATTTAAGTTAAGGTTCACCTTAGGGTTATATCATACAGGGCTTGCTTGAAATCAAACCTATTCTATTTTTTATACTGGCCTTGTTCAAAGAGATGAGCATGTACTTGTGGCCAAATGCTGATTGCAAATATGTAATTTGGTAACATGCCTGACTGGTGAACTACACGCAGCATGAACAAGCCAAGTGTCACTAAGCAGCGCCAGAATGAATAAAATCAGTACACAAGCAATCAAAGTCAATTGTTGTGGAGGTAATCACAAAGAATTTTCCAAAAGCTAGTTTAGAATGCACACAGACCATGCAGGTAATCATGGAATGTTTTTTTTCTACAATTTGGCTACTGCTCCTAAATTGACAGTATTTTTTACTCCTGACCAGCCAAGACTAGACATTTTTCCTAAACTTTACAAAGTTTAATTTCCAAGACTGAACTGTGCAGTCTCTGCATTGCTGCAGCCATCTTCATAATTATCTTCACTCCATTGCCACTTTAGGCCACAGAGCTGCTCCAGCATGACTGTAGATACAGCTCAGTACATTTGTTTTGGTGAAACACTGGAACCCATACTTTTTACTAAATGTGGATCGTAATATCATGTAAAAAGGCATGACTAGTGTAAATATCCATCCAAAATATTCCAAAGCACTGAAAAAAGAAACAGAACAAGATCATGTGAATGTCTACTTTCATTTTATGGGATGGAGAGAAGAAATGATCAGTGTAGTATAGATTTGTCATTTATTAAAGGTGTATTATACAACTACGATAAGTGGAGAGTGTGCCAGGGATCCACAATACAATCTTCTTCAATTCTTTACAAAGATTCAAACTCAAAGAGTACCGAGCAATCAGAGTATCTGTGATATTTTTTTTGCTGTCTTTTTTCCTCGTAAACGGCCATGTTTTGAACACGTGTGTTCCCGATTGGCTAATCCACCTGTCAATCATGTCCCACTGAACTGGCGGAGATGAAAACAGTGATAAGACGGATATTGATCAGTTATAAAAATACCGACATCATTCTTGATTTTCCAGGCAACTGCAATATGGCTTTAAACTTATCTATACATTAATCCGCTTGTCTCCATGTAGATGGATACGTTTAATGCCATACAGTGGCACATTCCAGGCAAAAGCTGGTAACGGCAGAAATGATAGCCTTCATAGTCCATTTTTACATTTAATTTAGTTAGGAAAGAACAATTCTCTGTTTAAGTCATGTTAGTGTACAGGCAGAAGGACACCTAGTGCGTCTCACTGATTTGTATAATAAATGACATTACATTGGTCAATGTCATTGGGAAACCAGCTACTACTGCAACTACTGCTGTTGTTGCTGTTACTGCAACTGCTGCTGCCACAACTGCTCCTGGGAAAGATGTAGCCAACTGAGAATCCTTTAACCTTGCAAACAAAATGAAGGATAAAGCAATTCATCAATATTTGTGGTAAAGAAAAAAACTATATCTAAAACACAAAAACACAAACCTAAAACATGTTTACTTTTTGGGTTAATTTATTGTCTTTTACGGTGATTTTTGAATTTTTTAAGACAGGGATGGGAGACAAACCATAGAAAACCCGATCTGCCAGTTAAACATGTGAATGCAGATGTCTCGACGCAGGTGCAGCTCGTGGCACAATCCAGTAATTAACCTCCATTCACTCTGTTTAATACGGATTAACATGAAGGACGGAGGAGGAAAACAGAAGACGCTTTGCACAATAAAAAATATAATACAATCAATGACTTAAAAGGCATATGTAAACACTGTGAAAGATACATTTTTCAAGTTTTAAATTTGAATTGTGCAAGTTATTTTATCAGCGGGCTAATGTTAAACAATGCGGCAAACATTAAAAGTGAACAAACAATGCACATTTTGAAAGCTGTGTTGAGTAACAAGGCGTTACTGTCAAATGAGTCATCAGCAAGTAGGAGCAAGTGTCTGTGATCAGTACAGAGGACAGGACTAAGGGACTGACCAACACACTTCTGGGACAAAGAAGCCTAGTCATTTTAATTTTCAACAACCACAAAAATCTGTTGTTTTTAAAAGTGTGTCAGAGTGGTCAGCGTGGCAATTAAACGGTTAAAGTGAACTGGTTCAAATAATGAATGGAGGTGTAAGAAATGGCTGTTGTCTGTTACAGTAAATCGTCAAACTAAGACCCCAATAAGTTTGCACTGTCTTCAATTATAATCTATGTAACAAGAATAAATAAGGTTTCAGTGATTTAAAACGGTTGATGATTTTGATGAACACTATACGTGTGTTAAATTATGTGATAAGGCAAGGTTGATCATTTATTTGCTGTATCTTTCCATCATCCATTCATTGTTTGCTTGTTCTGTACTCAGTTTATTCATTTGTTATTACTATTTGTTCGATGTGACGGTGAACTTGGCTGTCCTCCCGGCTGCTGCTTGGCTGATGATGAAACAACATTTCTACGATAATGTGAGTGGTCTCTTCTACGGTACCCAGACAGACATAAGAGGTCTTTAGACGCATCAGAGATTATTTAACAAACAATCTGGGTCATACATAATGCTCATGGATGTAGGGATGTCACAATATAAAATGTTTGTGATATAATTATTGTGAGAAAAAGCAATACAATTTAACGATTATTCATGATTACTATGAGCATACCTTAACACCAATGAAATCTTTTATTTTCTTTAATTCCCAGGTTTGTGACCAGATTAATAAAATGTAACGTTCTGAAAGAAATATAAACTTTTTTTTAAAAGAAAAAAAAGGGACAATTGTTGACATTTCGTTGTATTTTTAAGTAAAAATATTTAATTTTGCTTCTTAAATTGTCACGATTATTATGTTTTAGTCTTACAATCATATTGTGACCTGAATAATCACAATTATCATTATAAGTATAATTGAATGATCTTGATATCCCTACTCTGGAGCCGTGTGTCTGTGTGGATTAAAAGATACACAAAAAAAGAGTACCTTGTATATAGTTTTAAATTATTTATCTTAATTTTTATGCTAGACGCCCATTCTGATCCCCTACTCACAGTTTTGACGATAGTGATAATACATAAAGGCCTGAAAAATGTGTTAAATATAGAAACATTTCATTAGTGTGGTACAAACTAACACTCCTGTACCTTTCTTATTCTTCCATTTGCTTCTTATAAATTTTAGATCTGCTGACGAATTCAGTCTTGTGCATTATAAATGGTTCAATCCTTGTGCTGATTTCTGTTACACTGTGCTTTTTCTGCTCCAGGTATCACCCTCATTTCTTCTCGTCTATAGGCTCCACTGCGGCGCCATTTGTTGCTATAAATGTCCCGTTGGCTTTGACGTAAGTGAGTGTGAATTATTTATTGTGCATGTTGACGGCGGGAACAGACAAATAACATGTTGAGGTGAGAATGCATACACTTGGTTAACCGTTACAGTTTGTAATATGTGGCAATAAAATGAGGTGTTAATCTTCTTGTAGTCACATGATGGTTGTAGAAACTAAAGTGTAAAACATGGTCCCACCACATCAAGCCACAATATGTGGCCTAGAATGGATTAAAGAACCTAAACACGAACGTATCAAGAACAGTTAAAAAGACAGATTTGATTATATGTTCTCTTTGTGCACTTTAGCTTTTCTGATGGAGGGACTCATCTAACAAGGATAAGTTATTGGGCAACAGTTGGTATTGGGTACTGATAGATACTAAACACCCAAGTATATAATATCTGGACTGAAGCCATATTAGCTGTCGTATTAGGGTGCGTACACAACTATACATTCAGGTGCGTTCACAAACTATAAATTAACTACATAAAAAACTGAACTAAACAAGGGCATTAAACGTGAACTGGACCAGAACTAAACAATGATAAGCACAACCCAAGTCCACATCAGGATTAAAACGGGCTCAATTTAGGACCAAATAATGTGAACGCATCGTAAAAAGCACTGAACCAGGACAACACAACACATGTTAGTCTAAATTTGTACAAAACCAAGACTTACTTAGCTAAACAAAACTATGATCAGACTTAACAAGCAATAAATCTGAATTAAAACAGATACTCACATCCAGGAAACCAAGCTATTCCAGAACAATTCAAACCAGACACAGCAGGACTAGCACAGGACAGATAAAGGACTAAATTAGGAAGCAAAAGCCAGTGTACCAGCAGTGTTACTCGTCCCACAGTTTGAGATCCACTTTCCTCAACAATGAGAAAACTACAGATGCACTGAGCCATATGCTTCCTTTAGCATGCCAGGTTTTAGAGCTGACAATTATTTCTCAATAGGATAGATTCGACACTGTAGTCTGTCATAGGGAGAACATATCGAGTGCCTTGTGTGGTTGTGCTGCGGATGATCAAAGCTGTATCAGATGAATATTTATTGTAAACGTCTGTCTGGGTGTATTTATGTGCAGTTTCTCCTCATTACACATGAGGACTGTTAACAGGTTTGTGCTGCCATTTTAACACAAGATTCCTATTCAATAATTCTCTCTCTCTCTATCTCTGTCTCTCTACGTCAGAAGCGCACTGAGGTGGTCCTATCACGGCTTTTCTCGTATTATTATCATGGCTCAGGATTAAGTAATGCCTCTTAAATTGCACTGCCAAAAATATCACAGCCTCATAATTCCTTTCAGAAATAGAAATTAATATCTTAATGCTAAGACAACATTATGTAACTATTTAAGCAATCCTGGCTTTTCTCTCTGTTCAATCTGTTTTTTTGCTCTCAGGTAATCTTTTAACATTGTAAAATTCTTTATGGGGAATGTTATGGCAAAGTTTCTGGTTCATATCTCCTCAGTTTCTTGGCCTATCCATGAACTAGTTACTAGATTTACTATGCAAAATCAACTTATAATGCAAAATCAACTTTCATGATCTTTTAATCATATTATAATGGCGTTCCCTTATCATTATCATCATATCCTAACACTAACAGGAAATGTAGACGTAGTAGAAGCAGAGGAAGTAGTAGTATTGTTGACTGTGCTTGTGTAAAAGTCTTCTAAAATTGTTCATGAAATTTGTATTCAGATACTTTTCACTCTTACCTGATCCATTTCAGAAGAGGTTTTCTTCAGGAAGGCAGCATCTGGTAATATTGTACTGAAAGCATTAGTGACAGACAGTATCAGTTCTAAGTAAAAGTACTTTTACTTCTATGTGTAATTACCATTTGATTTTCGAGTAGGAAATAGGAGTACAGATTTACCTCGGCTGACAGATTGTTGTCTCATCCAACAGGCAGATCTTGTGACTAAACAGCAGCGTTGTACAGAGCCAAACAAGGCCTGTGTCTGCACAGCTTAGAGCTGGATACATGGGTCTTAGTGGAGTTTACACTCGAAGCCTGGGCAGATACTTGTCTCATCTCTCGCCTTGCTTTCGTTAAATCCTGGATTGGACTAAATCTGGGGAAACACAAACCTTTAACAGCAATAAAACCCAATTGACTGATTACTGAAACAAGTGTTTGAAAGGTCAATGCCAGAAAATAACAAATTAACTAAATGTATTATGTCCGCTGTACAGGGGCTGCAAAGGCTACTGGACGTGCTGAATGTCAAAGTAGATTTATTTTTTATTTTTTACCACATATAATTAAAAGCCTTAAAAACCAGAAAATAGCTGTCCATAAATTATGTCATGTGAAATAATGTGAAAAAAAACATATTTGCTGAAAATCATTTAGGTTAACCGTTGATAAGAGAAAGAGTTGGTTTTTATGAGAGTTTCAAGACCATTCTTGAGTTGAGAGGCTGCGCCCGGTGCTCCTCTGTTTGACTGAAGCTAATGTTCCGCTAAAAAGTTTAAACAGGGTTTCATATATTTCCTTAAATCAGTAGTCAGCTAAGACCAAGCTTTAAAGCCAATGTCCAATACGCTAAAATGTGTGTGTATTTTAAAAGTGTGGCTATTGCCTATTGCAATCACCTCAGTCATAGAACTTGAACACACATGAACAGTGTGATGATACGACAGGAACATGATTTTCTGTGAAAGATTCTTCAGTAGGTGTTTACCATCATGTAACAAGAATTGACTCATATTTAGGTCTATGTTATTATAGACAGAGACTCTTTGAATCAACCATAGGCCTACTATATGCAATCTTAGGCTTTCAATTTCATAATCACTTAATAAAGCAAAGTAGGCTATAATTTTTAACAAATTATATCTCCATCTTCTAACTTAACATTACGGTCTTCTGAGGTTCTAGGCTTTAACCAAGGAGGCTACTCCAATTCAACTAGGACCGAATTTAAATAAATCTACATTTTTTCCCTCCTTTTTAAGCTATTTGCAGGTCTGCGGACCTATTCTGTGTGTTGTCCACTTACCTTAAAGTTAATATGACAGGTATTATAATTGGTCAAATCATAACTTTTGTGTTATGTATATGCATTTTGGCCCTTGTTTTCAAAAATGGTTGCTAGGAAAAAGTTGTGGAATTACCTCCACATATGTAATATTTGCTGGCCATGACCAACCAGTAAGTAACATTATAATCTTTGCGAAAAATGTCAAACTGGGAACAAACAGGAAAAATGCACAGTAAAATCTTAAATATAATCATGTTCACTACGTTTTAGTGAATTGCGACGTTTAACCTGTCATATCGAGTTTAACCATAATCTCCGATCAAGCTTGTGATGAATCTCAACTTGATGCTTCCCGTTCTTTATCTGATCAGAAGAGCTCAGGGTCAGTGCATCATCACTGATCGATCATCACCATAGAAACATGAAGCAATGCGCTGGTAGAGTAGCATGAAGGGCTAATGTGTCTCAAAATGTACACAGAAAGATAATCAAAGTGTCTCATGCGGAAACGGAGCTAAAATAAACATCTTGTACCTGTTGTAGGATGATTTGTCAGTTAGCTAGCCAAAGGATTGGGTATGTCACTGACTGAAAGCGTGCATGATCTGCGGAGACAGCAACTCGTGGAAAGCGAACACTTTTAACAAGCTAACGTTAACATCTGTCTGCTCTAACCTTAATATAACAGATCCATGGCTCTAACTTCACACGCTGCGCATGCGTCATTGAACCCGCGCCAAGGTGGAGTCGGTCCATGACAGAGCGCACACCTGCAGAGTGGTTTCTTTCACTCTTCTCTGGGAGTTTGACCAGTTGGTAACGGGTACGTAATGAGTCTATTTGAATAGTTTGCCAATTTTTCCGTCTTTGAAGTTTTATAACGAAATTACGGAAGCGTAGAACTGTCAATGTTGTGTTTTTTTTTTTTTTGGGATAGTTATTCTGACTTTTTTTTTTTTTCGATAGTTATTCTGACTTTTTTTTTTTGGGATAGTTATTCTGACTTTTTTTTGGGGGGATAGTTATTCTGACTTTTTTTTTTGGGATAGTTATTATGACTTTTTTTTTTTTTTGATAGTTATTCTGACTTTTTTTGATAGTTATTCTGACTTTTTTTTTTGGGATAGTTATTCTGACTTTTTTTTCGATAGTTATTCTGACTTTTTTTTTTTTTTGGATAGTTATTCTGACTTTTTTTTTTTTTGCAAAGCTTTATCTTAAAGCTTGAACAGGAAATGACTACTTTACAACACTAGGAGGAATCAAGAGGGCGCATGGCGTCGCTGGAAGAGGATCTGATCAAGTTTTACTTCAGCCTTGGTCTCAGACATGGCGAGATATTATTACTGCTGAACACTGTAGACAATATTGTCATGAGTATGAGCACCTTGAGACGTTTTTGAAACGATTGAGATTATACAGGCGGAAGAATCAGTCCGATCCGTTGGAGGTAGCAGCATTTCTCATTGATCAACTGAATGGACACAAAAAGATGTACGGATATAAGTTACATCATCTCAACTGTATCCAAGATGGCTTTGTGGTGACCCAAAATACTGTGAGGCATCTTTTAAGGTTTCGATCCAAATGGTGTGGAGCAGAGGCGAAGAAATCGTCTTCAGAGGCGCAGATACATTAACCCAGGCCCCAATTACGTGTGGCACGTGGCACATTCATATGACTCAAACTCAAAACTCAAACCGTATGGTATTTGTATAAATGGTGCTATTGATGGCTTTTCCAGAGTTATAATATGACTTCACGCCTATTCGACAAATAGTGACCCTAGGATCGGACTGATTCTTCCGCCTGTATAATCTCAATCGTTTCAAAAAACGTCTCAAGGTGCTCATACTCATGACAATATTGTCTACAGTGTTCAGCAGTAATAATATCTCGCCATGTCTGAGACCAAGGCTGAAGTAAAACTTGATCAGATCCTCTTCCAGCGACGCCATGCGCCCTCTTGATTCCTCCTGGTGTTGTAAAGTAGTCATTTCCTGTTCAAGCTTTAAGATAAAGCTTTGCAAAAAAAAAAAAAGTCAGAATAACTATCAAAAAAAAAAAAAAAAAGTCAGAATAACTATCCCCCCCAAAAAAAGTCAGAATAACTATCGGAAAAAAAAGTCAGAATAACTATCGAAAAAAAAAAAAGTCAGAATAACTATCCCCCAAAAAGTCAGAATAACTATCGAAAAAAAAAAAGTCAGAATATCTATCGAAAAAAAAAAAAAGTCAAAATAACTATCCCAAAAAAAAAAAGTCAGAATAACTATCGAAAAAAAAAAAGTCAGAATAACTATCCCAAAAAAAAAGTCAGAATAACTATCGAAAAAAAAAAGTCAGAATAACTATCGAAAAAAAAAAAAGTCAGAATAACTATCCCAAAAAAAAAAAACACAACATTGACAGTTCTACGCTTCCGTACGAAATGCAAAGTATTGGTTGTAAGCATTTTATGGGAGTTTAGCATACAGGCTAATAGGCAGACAAAACTTTCATTATGCATGATCAATAATCATCAACATTTTCATTTAGAATGGGATAGCCATCTTACACATTCATAGGCAGACGGACATTGACATTTTTAAATTTAACATTACCAAAAAGCTTTTTTCATTTGAAAAATTAAACTTTTTTGTATCTTTATACAGTGCAGTGCACAAAGCCAGGTTGTATGTGTACTTGTATACTTTTATTTTGTTTTGCTACACAGCAATGTGCTTTTTCTTTCCAGGTGACTCTGTTGTGTTAGAGAGACATCTGTATTTCCCTAGATTTTAAAGTGCAGCTAGTCTGCAAGATCATCTCAGCACTGGCCCAAATGGTTAGCCAAACTCAACTGATTTCACATTAAAATGTCCTTCATACTTCATCAATTGTCAATTTCTCTTACACAGTAGGCCTATTCTATGTAGGCCTGTATATTTTAGATTTTGCATATGATTAGCTGTATGTGCCTTTGATGTTTCTCTTATAGTCACTACATGTCCCACTTGTTAGAAAACCTCTATAAACTTGTGGTGAGAGATCACCACAGTAGGCCTACCAAATATAGTTTTGGCAGTAAGTAAAAAAGAAAGTCTTATTTCCATAATACTGTAGCACAACCTCTGTGGCTATAGTCTAACAACACCAGAGTGACCTGCCCCTCGCTGTCAGTATCTCTCCAAAGCTATTAAACCCCTGCAGTCGAGGTGACATGTTCTGATGCAGCAGAAATAGAAATGCAAATGGTGACAGTTTCATAACTGTTGATATAGCACCTATTATCCATGTCTGTTTACTCCTAAAGCCGTCCGTACTTTACTTGGGCTAATTATAGTAAAGATGATGTTACAGAAGCTGAACAGGATTGACTGAGTATGCAATGCAATTGAAAAGGAGACACCAGATTATTCACTGAGGTCCCAGAAGTATAATTTTAGTGTTGGTTTTCAAAGTGCGGGAGGGTTTACTTTTACACTGTCTAAACAAGGGCAGCGCGAGACTCAATCAGAGGTGATTTACAACCCGCACAGAGCAGCAAATTGCTGTATGATAAAACTGGAAATAAGATCCCCAGATGTGGCTCTCTTATACCATCACAGTGTATTGTAATGCTCAGGATTTATGAACACACAGGTTTACTGTTATTCTATTGTGGTTCTGAGGGACTATTTTATTGTATATTATTATTGTAGAGTAAATATATTGCTTTATGAAACCTCTATGTAAAACTGTGGCCAGAAATTACAAAATGAAGCAGGTGTGTATGCTAGACTAAAGGCTAACCTAACTCTCCTTTATTGGATCCCCATTAGCTCCCCACTATTCTTCCTGGGGTCCAAGTAGGCATGCATTTTACAATAAAAGTATTACATTTATAATAGTTCTATAAAAAGTTCCTACAAAACACCTGTTCTAGTACACTACATCATGAAATATTTAGTAAAAATATAAAAATATTTTTGTTCTTTCCTTCTAGCTCACATGTACAATTTTATAAAAACATATTATCTGTATATTTTAGATTTTGCATATGATTAGCTGTATGTGCCTTTGATGTTACTCTTATAGTCACTACATGTCCCACTTGTTAGAAAACCTCTATAAACTTGTGGTGAGAGATCAGATGATAAAACCCTCAGATGTGGTTATCTGTATCCAACTATGCTTTAAAATGCACATTTCTGTTGGTTTTGAGACAGTTTATTGTTATTCTTGTGTGGTTTTGGGGGGTCTCATTTAGTATATAAACTGTGAGACTATTTATGAGAATGCACTTGTGGACAATTATACATAGATTGATGTGGCTCTCTTACAGGCTCTCTGCTGTGTAATGCTGCCTTATGCAGGTTTATAGTTATTGTTTTGATATTATAGTCCAGTTCTATGTACACTTGTGGTGAGAGATCAGAAGAGGAAGCTGACAAACATTTAATAGGCCCCGGTGTGTTTCTTGTGTAAAGATGAGAACAGTTTTGGCAACAGGATTAGAGGGCAGACAGCACCCTGTGCCATGTGTTTCCCTTCTGGTTTAATTCAACGTGTTGTCGTTAGGTTTGTCATTAGGTGTCGTGTCTGATTATTGCTCTTCAAAGTGGATGTGGCAGATTCAGAGACACTTCTCAACAGGGAAAAGTATTGCTGTGAAAGGTGGGCCAGTATACATCAGCCTGGTCGACCAGATGTGAGTTCTCTGCATATTCTATACGGCGATGATTGATTCTTATACCTTCATTTAGTACATTGCATATTTACCGAACTTTGACATGAAACTGTGTCTGCTTGATAACCAATCTCCTGTTGAAGTAGACCTGCAAAGATGTTTTTTTTCTCTCTCTTTGGTGGATCTCACAGAATTGCATCACGTAAAGCAGACTGTTACACGAAGCACTTAAATCGATTTGAATGCCTCTCTCTCTCCATAGATGAACTCAGTGTCCTTCAGGAGAGAAGACATGTGAGATTGAGATTCAACAAAATTAATGCAAAGAAATTATATACTAAGCACTACATCGCAGATTTGTAGACTTAACATTAAAGGTTTAACAAATGCAAAAATGGCACACAAAAATAGGCACTTTTGTCATTTGATGACTTTGGTGTTTACACAGCACAATTTACTAAATACATAAAAAGTAAGGCACATATGTACCTTGTATCACATATATAATTTGTTAAGCATATTTAACCACAATGAGATAATAGATCTAATTCTCCTTTCTACTGTGCTTTTTGTCCAATCCATGAAGATGGATTATCAGTGCAGCGTGACTGTCCTCCTCGTGTTTTGTGGCGGTGCAGTTGTGGATTAATCCACGGGGGAATCAATGGCTCATCTCCTGAAAGCTTCGAGTGGTCTTAAGAGTAAGTAGATATGACTCCAGTGTTAACCCTTTGTCACCTCCATTCAAGCAGACACATTCACTGGCTTTGGTCACAATGGCTGGTGACTCGTAACTGTCACATTCTTTCCCTAACATACAGTAAATCACAAACTGTTCTGGCATAGTTGGCATAGTGCACACATGTGGAATGATGAGAAAATGAGTTTAATTTGGCTTGAACAAACAAAAATGGTTAACATTGCTTCTCTTGAGAAGCTCTAGTTCTAAAAAGCAGTGCTGCGATGACAGCAAAAATGAAAACTGAACTACACAATTTAGTTATTTTAAATTATGTCAAGATCTCGTCATATCTTATCCTTGTGGACCTAATCTTGTGCCTCGTCTTATCTTGTGGGGATCTTGTCCCATCCCTAATCGTTGGCCCTTTCTGGCTCTACCTGCATGAAGTATTCTGGCACAGATGTATGAAACTTGCATTTGGACATGAAAATTGTATGAACGGTCAGTCATTGATTTAGCCTCATTAATCACATCTATATTTGATTCTTTGGCCTGGATCTCATGTAATAAATGTGTGCAGGTAAATTAATATTACATTTCTGAGATAAAATTTGTCTCATTTGTTCCTATTAAAAAAGGAAGGCATGTCTAATCTTCTATTCTAGCTGCAGCCAATTTGCAGTTATCCTGTATCCAGTTTGAATCAATAGCCATGTTTACATGCACAAAATGTCTTTAATCTGATCATGAATCGGATTAGAATTTTACTGTGTACATGGACCCTGAAAAAAATAATCTGATTACGACAAGCGTTTACATCTGTTATACATTTGACATAACATTTAACATTTTTCTTCGTTGATTTCACCTCCCGTTCGTGCTGTTTAATAATACTTTTGATATGGAGCTGTATTGTGTGCCTCACGCTCTGCCTCACGCTCGCCATTACCCTCGCTTCCGCATTAGCTGACGTAACAGACATGCGCAGAGAGGATTCCTTCAACCAAAACATCGGAAGAAGCGTGTACATGCGCATCGATCGGAATAACGATCGGCATAACCCACCCGTCTCAATCGGAATGAAATTTTGATCCGAATGAGTGTAATCGGGTCAGAATATTCCGAATGGCGTGTTTACATTAATCATTTTTATTCCGATCAGGCTTTTAATCCGATTACATGTGTCCATATAAACGTGGCTACTGCCAATCTTCATATTCAGTAGTAGTGGTGTGTCCTTTGATAAGACATTGCACCTTGCCTTATACGTGTGTGTGTGTGTGTGCGTGCGTGTGTGTGTGTGCGTGTGCGTGTGCGTGCGCGTGCATGTGTGTGTGTGTGTGTGGCCTAGTCTGTGTCCTATGGCTGCAGACGACTCTCTGCTCCTGGTGCAGACGGCTCCTCTGATGGTGCTTCTTCTACTGGTGTATCTGTATTCAGCCTCATGTATCTTAGAGCGTGTGTGTGCGTGTGCGTGCACATGTGTGCGCAGGCATGCGTGTGTGCATGTGACTGTGGGTGGGTTGTTTGGTTGGGTGGGGGAGGTTGGGTGGGAAATGGGCATGTGGGAATGTTTTAATGCAGTGTAAAGCACTTTGTGTTGCATTCTATGTATGAAAAGCGCTTTATAAATAAAGTTTGATTTCATTTGATATCAAGATTTAGTGTTACAATTATTTTGTAAAGAAAAATCATCACTTTGCAACTATTCACTAGTACTGCGACCATGATCATAACAGTCAATCCTTAGTTCTCTTTCATTCTCAAGGTTATAGATTACCATTTTAAAGTATGCAACCAGCTTTATGAAGCCAAACTTATTAACGTGACATCAACAGCCAGATTAAACATTTTTTGTAACTACCGATACTTAATGGGGTTAGTGTTAGAAGTTAGGGCTAGGTGTATTAAGTAAGAAAAACCTGAATCATCAAACTATTTGTTCACCATAAATTAAGTCTTTGTTCTTGCATAATTAATAATTATTTACAAACTGTGATCAAAAAAGAACTATGTTTAGATTTTTATTTTTTGTAGTGCAGATTGAATCCATGTAATTTGTTGTCTAAATTATCACGATTAATCTTAACATCCCCAGTGAGGGTATGATTTTATAAACAAAAAATAAATAAAAACTGGATGACGCGACCCAATGCCAGTATGTTAATTGTGAAGGGATGTTGGGACAGGATGAGGTGAACTTTGGCTTGGAAGTGTTCGCGCAGGGCATAGGCAAGTGCTTCCCGGAAATTATGTTTTTTGTTTAGATGCTTAAGGTCAGCTATGAAAAGCAAGGGCAGACCAGGAGTGAGAACAATATTGGTCTCACAGCTCTTCAGCGTTAGGACGTGTTTTTACCCACAGGAGATGAGTGTTTGGCATGTTCGCCTGTGCATTTTCTTTGTTTTCTGAAATGGCGATATCTGTCGCGAGACCTTCTGATAAATAGTGTGAATTGTGTCTATCCTCAGTGGAGTGCTGGTGGCTCTGTCCAAGAAAAAACATTACTTTTTTTTTTCTTTTCTTTGTCGAGAGTGAGGATGATAGTGAGGATTAATATTTTGGTTGCACATCTTTTGTTTCTTTGGATTTTTTTTTAACCTATAAGTTCAGTGTATCTACATTTTTTTAAACAATATTTTGTACATTTATAAACATGATTAAGGTCTGGTGGTTAGAAACTATTCCAACAGTTGCAAGATAAAAGCAACATTTCAACTGGTTCAGTTTGGAGCGTAGTGGTATGGTTTGAAAGTGTCTCCACTGTCCTAAGGAACTGAACTGAAACGTGGCTAGCTATACACCACTGGCATTTACCCAGCAATCCTTCAAACCTGTACATCAATCTGACGTTACTATCACTCCAACACAATCCACGGCATCAAGGCAGCACTCCCATTGGCAATACTTTACCATTGTGTACGGTTCAACCGTTGCATTTTAGCTCCCACTACGATCGATTTTTGAGCTGGTAACTAGTTATTATGGCTTCCCTACTGTTGAAATTTCATAACGTCACTTCTCAGGTGTAAGGTAGACAGTGTGCTGTTTATGCCTGTGACAGTGAAGGATGGGGAGCCTGCTTATCGTGCTGCTGATCAAATCAAAGGGCGGACAGGCTGACACCAGCTGTAATAAAGACACCACATCACTGTCGCTCTTGTTATGCAAGTCTCTATTGACCTCATCACCTCAGTAACTCTGGAGCAACATTTAACTATTCAACTGGCCACTAAAGGGGCATTAGTCTGTTAGAGTAATCTCAAGTGCTTTTCTACAGAGCTCCAGTCTAAATTCACAACTATGTTTCTTATCATTTTGGTACAGACCATAAAGTGGCCCTTTACGTGGTATTTTTTATTTAAAGTCTGATTAGATTTCATTTAGTTAATGCATTTTACTTTAACTAATGATTCCTAGTTCATTTTACCTAGTTTACTTCTAGATTCTAGATAGATTGTCTAAGTTTAGATCATAATTGATGAGGTTTGATTAATGTAATAAAGGCATTCACAGTATTCTCAGCTCTCCTTTAGTCTGGAATAAACCTTTTTAGTCAACTATAGACAAGTAACTTGGCTTACTTTATTTTATGGAGAATGACTGGTTTAAAACAATTTAAGAAACCAAAAACAAGTCCCAGGACCACACTGTAGTCACTTTCCCCTGTAAAGTCAATGGAGTATGGCCAGACATAGGTCCCATTGCTCAGAGCATTTAGCGTCAGTCTGCAGGTATCAGACTTGTAGATCCTCAGGGGAGTCTTCTGCAAAGGGAGGTGCTGGGGGTGGGGGAAGGCAGCAGATGAGTTCAAGTCTGATCTTTATATAACCCTTTCTCCTCCAACAATGTGTCTTCTCCATCTATTTAAATAATCTTACAATCAGATAAAACTGGAAAAGTCTACCACAACAATTGAAATAAAATATCAATTTTAAGGACACTGTGTTGTATAAGAAGATTCAACTATTATAGCAATTGCCCATTTTTAGTTGAACAATGGCGTCTAACAAATGAAATACTCAAAAATCAGCCGCATTCTTGAAATTAACAAGATGGCAACATTCACTTGAAACTACACGTACAAGCACTCAAAGAGATCCCAAGAACATGAGCTATATCACACCACAAGACTCACAATGGTGAAGAAAAACTGAGTACTGATTATTTGTTGATTTACTGACGCTATGTGGCTGGAGTCAGTACATTTGACAATTTGATCGGACATGATTCGGAACCACACTTGCAATTTGACTCTAAACTGATAAAATTATGCCACCTGATACATGAATGTGTGAATGTTTATGGAAAGATATCTGATTCATTTTTTATTTATATTAAAAAAGGAAAGCAGGTGAAATGTATTTGACAAAGAAATTCAACAAACCAGTGTTGACAAATTTATAATGTTTCCAAAGATGTAAAGAGAAGATTTTCCTTTCAAATTGTACCTTGCACATATTATTAATAAGACATATCTGTCAAAGAAGTGACTGTTGCCTTCTGCCGCTGTCTGTTGTTTGGCTGTGTTTAAGCCTGAAGCATCATGACATTTCCCACATCAAGTTCCTCAGCTGTATCTCTGTTATCTTCAGAGACGGCCGTGACACTGATACATTTGTTATTGTTATTTGTTATACAACATTATCACAGAGTCACATTTCCAGGGAATGTGACGGGCACACGAGTTGGACATGCTGATTTGTTTATCTATAGAGGTTGTACAGATTCTTCACAAGATTTAACAGACTGCAACTATTGACTCTCAGCTGTGGCAGGCTGACTGGCTTTCAGAGAGGCTTTCCCAGCTTCACATTTGTGGATTCTATGTTTGTCTGGCACTCAATGTCTTGTAATTACTCCGAATGCTTTGTGTGAATGTAATTGTCTCTTTGCCGTCAGTTATTTTAGTTTGTTTACTCTCAATAGCTTTAGATAAGTAAATTAATTTTGTCCGTGCAGAGCGCTATTAGTGCAAATGGAAATCAAAGAGCAAACGCAAAATGTAGACTGTAGCTCAGCCTTATAGAATAAATGGGATTGGGATGCTGTTATGACCTGTTTAATGGACAATTAGATTATAAGTAGCCTCACAAAATGGAAAATACTTCATATAATAACTATCAAAATGTCAAAAATGACTAATTCAACTAAGGCTCTGATGGTGTAGAGAAGGCAATGTGTTTGCACATTAGCAACTGGGGTTCAGTTTGAATCCTGCTTGGAATATGCACTATTACTGCTATTACTACTATTGAACAGTTTGGATACACCACAAGGCTTGAAAACATGGGGTTCCTGGTTCATGACACTGGCCCTTTGAAATAGTCACCATGCAAAGTATAAATTTATAATAATATACACTTTTGTGGGGGGAAAAAACAATATATTTAGATGGATTGTATCATTGTTGTCATTATATTGCATGCAAAGAGATCATGTTAAATAAATAAATGTCTTGTACTGTACAGTCTTGTATTGTACCTGGCTTACACTATACCGTCCAGCTCAGTATATCACAGCCGGTTCATTTTTAGCTGCGACACACAGCGGCAGTGACTAAAGCTACACTGCTGTGTTTTACAGACAGTGAACTCCATTTACTTGTGTTGCCTATATTGCTCTTCCTGTTATCAGATGATTAGTTATTGATCTCCTTTCAGGCCTCGGTTCTCCTTTCTTTCCCTGCTCTTCTACTTCAGCACCCCACAGCGTGAATCATTTCTGAGAGATGACCAAAATTGAATTGGCCACAGGATGTTGGCAGGGGGCCCACCACAGTTTGGGTTGTTCTGACATTAGTTCATTTAGGGGCCGTTATTGAGTTTATATCATTACATTATGTACCCCACATTTCACAGATATACCATATCTTCTGTCAAAATGTCTCAGTTTAAAAGTACTGCTCACTTTTAGAAATGAGAACTAAATATAGGGTTGGAGGATTTAACAATACTAACTATATTGAAGCAGGATTGGACCCCTCTTCCCCCCACTTCTGTTATTGGTCAGCCTTGTGATGTTCTCAGTGACAGGAAGGTTTATCTAATCAGTGAAGTGTGGACTCACAGAAGAAACCGATACTTTCAAGAGACTGTTTTGCTCCAGTACATACTGTATATATTGTATACGTCAAGTCGATATGGTCGATCAGTCAATTTTATTACACATTTTGCCACATTATTTTTGTTTTTATCTTCTGATCCGAGGATGAAAAAGCAGCTTTTCGAGTGAATGTGCGCTGTCTGCATTTAAATACTTAAGTATTTTTTTTCTTTATTCCTTTAGTCCTGTTATCATGCTAGTTGTTGTTAGTTTTACCTCGACGGCAAAACTTGCTCTGTTCTTTGACAGTTGGGAAAAGCACTTATAAACTTATTGTAAACTTACAATAAAATTGGATACAGCACCTTTAAGGCAATATAAAGCCTTAAAATTGTCATATACATTTATTTTTAATTATTTTTTTTATTTCTTCATTTATTTATTTTATCAAAACTAAGCCAAATGTAAAATAACAAACTAAGAAATGTTCAATATGTCTTGGCATATTCATTCCATTTACGCCAATGATGTTCCACTTCATTGATGTTAATTGTTATTGCCCAGTATTTAACAGACAATTCTTTGTTTTTTGTTGTTGTTGCTCCCAACAGTACATTCCGTCATATACATTTATCATGACCCATTCCCACTTCCTACAACTACTGGACGTAACTTCTTTCTCACCCTATTACTGAACTCAATATAAATCCAATACATAAGACATAACAAAGGCAAGCCCCCTTTAAATGTAAAATCTTTGTTTAAGACATCATTAAAATTACCTCAGCTTTCCATCAATAACACTGACAAGCTTGACATCCATCCTCTTGTGTTGTCAGTATTGTCTGTCTTTTCATTTTATGACTCCAGGGGTATGCACTCAAATCATTATGTGCCCTTGCACTTTCCTTAATAATGTATTATACATATGAGTCATACATAGCGTAAACGACAACCAGATATATTTAAAATTCTACTAGAACTAAACATTGCTGCAATAACCAGTTTCATGAGTCTGAAATGCGTCAATAAATTTCATTTTCTTCTCGTTTTGCCAAAGCTGTATCTCTGATTTTCATCTCAAAATACATAAATACTTGTGTTATTCAAATGCTAGGCTGCAGCCACCTCTCCATTGGCTGAGTGCTGATGACTCATTTGGACAGGCTGGTGCGGGGCTGGCAAGAGGAGCATGGTGGGTGGGTGGTTGGATGGTTGGTTGGTGGTGAAAAGAGGGTGAACAGGAGGTGGGAGTAAGCTCTCTCTATCGCTCTCCCACAACCCTGCATTGTTTTTATCCTGTGCCACACACGCATGATACATACTTGTAAAGGGGGTGCCATTTGATCACAACTGTACACTTTGTCTGTTCATCTCCCCAGCTATACAGTCGCATCTAGCCAGACTTGTGGAGAGACACAGAGAGAGGCACAGAGAGAGAGAGCGAGAGAGAGAGAGGAGGAGGAGGAGAGAGTAGCTGATGACAGAGTCCGCAGCCCCCAGCCTGCCTTCCTCGTGTTGTTGCTGCTACAGAACATGTGAAACAACCTGGTGCACTCTTTCTTTCTGTCAGCCAGGGGAAGACAAGAAATCTGCGAGCCAAGATCCAAGTCAAGTCCCGGTCCAGTCCTGATCCTGATTCTACTGGCATGAGTCCAGTTTAGGTCCACTTGATCCAGACTCTCTCCATCTTCAGACGCACAAACAGGTGAGTGCCGAAGTCCTTGTGATAATTGTAAGTAATCGTGTATAGCATAATGACTATGTTTAAGATGTTGTTCCATGAGAAAAAGCAAGTTTCTATTTTTGTTGTACTTGTGCGTCAGTGGTGCGTAGGTGTTTTACATATATAACTGTGTGTGTGTGTTGTGTTGAGTGAAGGTTTGTTTACCTATTGACTGGCAAGTGAAAATGACCTTAGGGAAGCGGGGAAATGCCGGATCTGATTCGAATGAATTTGTTTTCCCCATGTGTAAAACCATGCGTACCTGAGAAAGAGGGTGGGAACTGCGTTTTTCACTCATTTAAAAATACACAAAGACACAAGAAGATCGACAACTGTATTTGATAAAGCAAGTCGATTGTTCAATGACCATTTGCATAGCAGTAATGTGTCACTGTGTAAGAAAAATATGCAGACATTAACATTTTAAGTACACCGTGTTTTTCTTGGTCTTACTGTGAGCGTTTTGTCTGAACTGTGCCAGAGTTGGCTGCTTACTGCGTCTCAGCTGTACTAGGTAGTAGAAAATTCAAACGGGATTCTGTTACATAATATTTTTGAGTTATTGGCGTAAAATCAGATCTTAAATCATTTCAGCCCTTTCCATGTGATATTTTATTCATTTTGTTGTGTACTATAATCACAGTTATCAGCATTTTATTTTCTTTCCAGCATTTTACTTGTAGATGGAGATGATGCCTGTTGTCACGTTGTTTAGTTTCTATAGGACATGCGTAGGGCTCTTTGTCTGTCTGTACCGATAACCAGCAGCATGTCAGTTTTTCATATTTCATTTGCAACTTTGTGGGATTGGATATGCAATCTTTAATCCTCGCTGCAGCACAACTTATCGAATCAACAAGTTTCCTGGGAACTTTGTCAAGAAAGTCTTTAATCTGCCGTGACTTGTTCGAAAACCTTTTTGTGATCCGCCTGAAGAGAAAATACAGGGCTTCAATTGGTCCATATGGTTGAATGGGATTTCACAGTGAGGTATTGTGGATGTGTAAAAATCCCTGAGCCGTGTCCGTGTGCTGGACTTCCTTTCAGAGAGTGAGAAAGGCCTCCGTTTTTTTTGTCCATCTTCTCTGCGGATGCAGCAGTTGTGGCAATTGTTTTGCCTATACCTGCCAATTTGAAATGATTTGTACAGAGTCACCCTAAATGTGGAACAAATCTTTCCAAAGTTTGCAAATATAAAAAACAAAAAACTGAACACCTTCAAATCAGATGCATGTGTTCAAGGTGTTCTGGTGGATCAGGGTGGTGCTGGTGGTAACCTATAGCAACTAACAAGAACAGCAAAGAAAGAGAAGACCACGTTGAAAATAGTAATAAAAAGTGGTGTTTTAAGATTACTGTTGCTATGTACAGGGCCATTGTGTTTGTTTGTTGGTAAAGCAATTTTAGTTGTTCATCTTCATCTAATTGTGGCTAATGCTAATCCCTCAATTGAACACATGGAAATTTCTAACTTGACTTAATTACTAAGGAAAAAAACTCAATACTCTATTTGATTCTATTTTCTGTACTGGAAAATTCAACTTTTTATGTATAAGATTGATTATTATTATTATTCTCTACGTTAATAATAATTGTGTATAACATTAAGTCATTTCACAGGATAAATAATATATACAGTCATCGTTTCTTTTATTTTTCTATGCGGTCATACAACTTTTCAAAAACATCAGGACAATTTAAAGTAATCATACCTGCTCAAATGATCTCATTTCAAGACTAGTTTAGGTATGTGGGTTTTGATTTTTTTGCCAAGCCTCAAATCAGGTGATGGAATCTGTCGGCAGCTGTGAGCCAGTCAGACTTCACTTCTGACTAAACCTCGCCGTCCCCTTCGTCACCACCTCTGCACCTGTCTCTTGTCTCTGCCCATCTATGCCATCTTCTCCTCAGCTGTGTTTTTGCGAATGTTTGTCTCCTCAGCCTCCGCCCCCTCCGCTCCGGTCGCCACAGAAACGGCTGATTCAGGAGGGTGGGTGGGTGTCTCGGAGCTTGCGCTGCTCTGCCCCATGCCGTGCTTTCACAGTACATTTCTGCTGCTGCTTTTATATAGCCCTGATATGCTGCTCACAGTTCAGGTTCCACTCCACCATTCCACTGTTGTATGCCCTCTACATGAAAAGAAACGCTCTGTTCAGTTCTCTCTCGAGGGCACATTCAACAGGAAAAAGTATGGTGGAGGTTTTTAAGACGGTTTTAATAACTACATATATCTACTATTAAAACAGCAATGGGGGAACATAGACCTCTTCTAAGGCACTCGTCTTAGTCATAAAGATAGTGATAGAAAGTGCCCAAACCTCCTGGACTCAAACTCTTCTAGTTCAGTTCTCTCCTAATGACTTATGCTACATTCTCCTAAAAAAAAAAAAAAAAAAAAAATCCATTACTGTATCTTTATTCTGTAGCTTAAAAAAATCTTCTAAATCTACCAAACAATATATTGTCCTTGGTCCATTACTGTTGCTACAAATGCTAATTAAGTACATTGAATTTAGTATTTATAACTCACATTTTATTCTCTGCACTGTATTTAAATGCCTAATATTTCGCCAGAACCTTGCCCTTTTGTACCGCTTCATTTTCCACTGACAGTTCATTTTTTCACACTTTCTTTGCTGATCTTGTGAGGTCCTTATTTGTGATTCTGACGTAATACCCCCTGAGAGTCCCCGTAATTAAGTGCGCTAAAAGACTGCGGGCCTTTATGGCTCCGACGTATACGGGGCAGACCCAAGCTGTGTGTGTTTAGAGCCCTCTGAAGAGATTAATTATGTAACACGCCATGACCCAGTCATTTAATAATACATATTGGGTGACCTTTCCTTACTTAAGGTCGATAAGGGTGAATTATAGACTTATAGCAAATATTTATTAAAGCCATTTTCAGTAATCACAGTCACGTCTAATTTAATACACTTTTTCTGTGAAGATGCGCAAGTATGATGTTTTTTTTTCTTTAAAAAAATTATTCCAGCACATATTATTGTTATATTGTATCCGCATAGAAAAAATATGGAAAGTTCCAAACATAAAGTAAAGTAAAGAAAGATTAACACTAATCCCATATACTAGACAGACTGCATGTAAATAAATGGTGAACAGGTGCATTGTGGGTCATGTGATGTGATGTGATTCAGTTTTGTTGCAGATCCTGTTGCCATGGTGATAGTTTGTACAGTAGTTTAAAACAGTACATTGTTTCTCGTTCTGTCTGAGCAGGAAATGAAACCTGTGTTGCACTGCAGTCAATTTCATTCTGGACCCCATGAGCTCTCTGTGTTGTTCCTGATGAAATTAAAAGGGGAGTTTGTGCTCGCAGAGGAAGCAAATGTGAAAATGTGTCTCTATTGTTGGGACATTTTAAGGTAACTTAGTTAGAGACACAGCTTTTTTTTAATGAGCTGTAGGAAGACTAGAACTGGTCCAGTCAGGGTTTAGTGCTGGTTTTGTCAGTTCTAGTTTCATTTGTTCGTGGATTTTTATGAAACCAGTGTCTGCTAAAGTTTATTTCTTTTTTTTGCCAGGACTTTAACAAGAAAAACCTTACTTATTGTCCTTTTAGTCCTTGTTTGTTCTCCTGGTATACTTAGTCATATTTATTTGTTAAGATTTAGGCATAGATTTTTTGCCTTGAAAGCTAAAGTACACGTTTGAAAACATTTAAGTGCATGAAAGCTGATTGCTGCATGTTTTTTTCTCTCACCCTGCAGTGCATTGTAGTGAGTGGTGACGCAGCCTCAGTCCTACAGCACACTGCAGACTCCGATCACGAGACGGTGCCAGAACAAAGAGCACATGCACACAGGGCCATTTCAGAGAAAGGCCACAACACAGAGTAACCTTTCTACACCATCTATAAATACTGGAGTGGTAGTGGGAGGCAGTCATGTGACGTAACAGGCTTTGCTTCGTATAGAGCAGAGGCATGTATGATCTGAGGGGCCGAGGTGCATCAGGTGGGCTGTACTGATGCCTCTGAGGAGATGCA
The DNA here is from genome assembly GCA_019453435.1 of Rhinogobius similis. NCBI lineage: Eukaryota > Metazoa > Chordata > Actinopteri > Gobiiformes > Gobiidae > Rhinogobius > Rhinogobius similis. Next base: position 31,447,724 of record CM033624.1, on the reverse strand, counting down.
GCTGACTCTGGTGGGTAAAGGACTGGTCCAGTTAAAATCCCTGACATGCTGCTGTTGTAGGAATTGTTTTAGAAGTAGTTGTAAATATCTAAACATCTATCTTTATCTTGCCTTGATCAAAATTTAGTCTTTGTTCTAAACTCATTTTACTAGTATTCATTCTTTCCTTGAATTGTGTGTCAATCACAGTCAAGTGTATAACTAAATGCCAAGTTCACAGTGTTCATTCAATAGCTATCACTGTTGACCACAACTGACAATCACAAGCAAAAAAAAAGAAAGAAATTTCCAAGAGGAAAAAAAAATCAAGTCATGTTTCTAGTTTGTAATATTAAAGAGCTGCCACAAAGCCCATTGCTACACATTTTACAGGATTCAGGTGTTCCAGAACACAGTACAAATCTTTGTTCCCTACCCAACTACAAACATTTCTACATGAATTTTAAGTAAGTCAAAAGTCAGTTTCGTCAATTGAGACGAAACTGATTTTGTTTCGTCTCAATTGAGACTTTTTAAAATCAGTCCTTTGCTAAGTAATAATTGTACTTACTAATTTTGCCAACTAATTTCCCACATAGTGATTCTATTATTGATTGTTCTCTTCACGGGTTTCTGCAGGACATTAAAAAGCATTATAAGTCATTAAATGAATTTTTGCAAAAAATTAGGCCTTAAAATGCATCAAAAAGCATGGAATTCAATCCCCACAGGCATTAAATCTTAGCCATCAGAAGATTAAATGTACACATGATATAAATAAGAATAAATAATTATCGCACTCCGTGTCTGCCCAGAGCCATCTGAAGTGCCTGTCCTTTACATAATACATTTTTAATCCTAGATGTGTATTGGATTTGGATGTTAATAGCTTTAACTCTCATGTAAATTAGCTTTTTGTATATTATAAAATATTATATTCTCGGGATTCTGCATAACCCCTGTATAGATTTATTTAGTTTTTTCTGATGCAGATCTGAATATTTGGCTGTATAGATTCCTCTCAATCTAATAAAACAGTGACATGCTCATATAAGCTCACATTTTGGTCTGAACAAACTGTTTTTTGCATCAAGTTGTTCATAACATCGTCACACACTCATCATCCTCAACGCCAGGTCTTGACTCACCCGGTTCTTTAAAGATTCGTCCTCACTTAGTGTCAGGGTGTTTCTGTGCTAACTTAAATGTCCCGGCCAAACCGTCCCATCTGTAGCCGCTCTCCTGCCATCTGCTCCCCTATGGGCCGGTCTCACTGACAACAGTTGTGCAGCCTTGGGTTTAATATAGGAACCAGGATGATATGAGCAAGAGGAAGAGGAAGAGACAGCCAAGCCCCAAATCAGTCACAACCCTGAAGATTTCACCCCTTGTTTATAAGTGCGGACAGAGTGCTGACGTAGACTTAGAACTAGTTTGTGTTTCAGTGGTATTGGTCCACTATTACCAGATATTAACAACAACACGAGATCTCGTTCCTAATGTTAACCATAAACCAGGACAAAAAGGAACCCAACTTTTGTCCAAGATTGTAGTCTGATCCTCTAAATTTTTGTCAAGAATGGACTAAGAGAAAAACATTGGACACTTCCCTTGCGAACCACAGCATAGCTACTTTTCTGCCTTTTCTGTCCCAAAAAGTCAGGATCCATTTTCTATTTCAAAACACTATTAAATGAGATCAAACTTAATATTACATTACCTTAATTGATAATGACAGAGAAGTTGGGATTCATAAAGAATAAAGAACTTGGCTTAATAATCTATCACCACTTTCTCTTTTGGCTGTGTGCGTCTCAGCAGTTTCCATCTCCGCGCCTGAATATGCTGACTGTGGCTTACCAAGAGGATCTTAAGAGAATAATATCCCATTTGTGCTTAGTCAGAGCGAGGAGCTGTCTCACTTAAATTTACCAGTACCATCCCAAGACAGGAGGCTGAAGAAGTGGCGGTAGAGAGGCAGCGGCCCTGGGCAGGTGTATGGATTACGGCCCTGGAGAAGTGACAGGACGATGTAAATGGTCTGCTCTCAGGGTTTGTGCTTGGGGGCGCAGGCGGGAGCAGATCTGGCCTCTGTGACGGATGATACAGGAGCAGTTAACTCCAGGGTAATCATCTGTGCTGCAGCTGTGCCCTCAGGCCTGGGCTCAGTCTGGACTCATACTAATAGCATCATTACAGAGGCTTCTGAAGCAACGGACTTCCACAACTAAATGTGTGGAAAAGGGTGCACATGCAAAAACCAAAATGTCTTCGTTTGGTTGAGGATGTGTATTATATTGAAAAAAGGGATAATCTTGCAGTTTTTATTAAGGAGATATGCAAAATGTGTTAACATGTCGGTGTAATCCCTCATTTGTCCAGGAGTGATCCATCGTGGAAAAAGGTGGTAAAGATAAAGGTAAAAAAATCAAGACTTCCATCCAAAAGTCGGTGTTGGTCTTAGAAACTTAACTGATGCAGCATAGATATTGGTGAAGATGCTAGAACATTTAAAGCTCTATTCCCTATCTTCCAGTCTTGATCGATATTCCAATTAGCCATTTTGAAAACACAAACGTATTTTAACCAACTTTAACAGTAAATACTGACATGTGATACATTTTAAAAGCTCAGAACCTACAGAATTCAGTCTCTTAAGTTTTATTTTACAATGTTTTGTTGTTGTAAAGTTATTGTAATAGGTGAACATATTATTTTGATATTAATAACAACTCTTAATCTTCTAGGAGGTCTTGTTAACATGTTGAAGTAGTTTTAAGGAGGGTAACATGGTATTGGTTTATGTCAGCCCAAGTATCTCTATCGGAACTGAAAAATCTGGCTTGAGGCATCCCTACTTTTTCTTGTAGTTTTATGTTTAAATATTTGCGGTTGCTTGATCTCCTGTAATCTCATGGTCTTGTCAGTGCACTATGGGTATGGGTACATGGTGATCGAGATGCTTTATAGTTTGGAGAGCTTTTATCTGACGTATTGATGCACAGAATGTCTATCAAGAATTTATTTAGAATTTATTTAGACGACAGCCCTACAATCTAGGCAAGGCAAGGCAAGGCAAGTTTATTTGTAGAGCACAATTCGTACACAGGGCAATTCAAAGTGCTTTACATAACAGGAAAAGTTGCATTAAAATCACAAAACACAAAAAGACACACAGAATCATTTTAAAATAAAGCGCTTTATAAGAGAAGAGTGCAGTCTAATAGGAACAAATAGGAACATTTTAGCAAGTTTTTTGATGGATTGCAAAAAAATATTGTCTCAACATCATCAGTGAGACAATTCACACATATCATATTAAAATATACAGATGTTGTATTTTGTCAACATTGCTCGTACTGAGAAAATCTTAAGAGCTTGGAGAAGTAGCCAAAATGTACTGCTGCTGCAACCGAGCAAGGCCTATAAATTTGGGACTATGCCACCCACTTTGCTGACCAGGTCCGTTTTACAATATGTAGATTACCTTTGACAATAGATGTAATATATTGATATTACTATATGACAGGCCTATATTGACTGTGCCAAAGGAGAAAAAACACCAGCAGTGCCTCTACTACTATTTCATCTGGACAAGATAATTAAAATGGGAATAAAAGGGACTCAAGTTGATTCTCAAAACGCTGCAGTCAATGTCTTTATTTTAGCAATTTATTAGAAGCCATAAATCTAATATACCACATGCAATCAGGTTGAAAAGACCGGGCAAAAATGAATTAACTTATTTGATTCAATCTTATATTAACAGCCCCCTTTGAATAAAATACTTGACTTCTCAGACTATAGGAACTCTCAATTTCTAACATGTTTTATTGATGTACTAAATTGACTTAATCCAATGTCTAAACAGGAGAAATACAGAGGCCCATGTGACGAAATGGAAAACATCCAACTCCTGTGTGCGTCGTTAATTCCACTGTTCCCATGAGGCTTTGCTGAAATGACTTCCACTGCAGTCTTTGGTTTCCTTATGAGCTCGCCGTTTCTTAAATGACTTTGACAAGATCAAAATGTGATGCGGGCAAAGCTGTTAACCATTACACCTCATTTGTGAAAGCCGTGCACACACTCCATCAGCAGTGCTAGATCTGTATTAAACGGTGGTCTTGGTCTGGAGCAGGGCGGATCTCTGGAGGCTCCACTGAAACACAGCACGGTTCCCCAGGGACAAATCCAGTGCAGAGGAGCAGAGCTTGTACTATACACATGGGATTTTCCTCTTCAACTCTTTACCCGCCACTGTTTTGTTTTTGTGGCTTGTGCTTTTGGTGCACTTTTTCTTTTAAAAACTAGGCCAGTACTTGTAACTCTGAATTAATTAAATAAATAAGTGTAGTGCATAGCAGTTGTTAGTTTTTTATACTTTTAAGGGGAAAACAAACTCACTTAGGGATGTCAAGATTATTTGGTTAATTGATAATCGTGATTATTCGGGTCACAATATAATCCTAAAAACTAATAATTATGACTATTTTAGAAGCAAAATTAAGCCTATATGTGTTGTGATTTTCATGTGCCTAACTCATAACTTTTGCATTCAGAGAGAACAGGAATGTATTAGATCAAAAGAAAATTAAGGATTTCACTTTTGTATTGTGTTAATAGTGAATAACCCTTTTATTGTTATATTTCGTTTCAATAATATAAATTTTGTTCATTTTCAACCAAATACAAAAAACATAAACCACCCAAGATTGTGAGAATAAGGGCTTGTACATTAACAACAGACAAATGCCAACACAACCACTTTGGGGAAAAAAAACTTGCATTACGATAATTGCATTCTTGATGCAGCACAGAGTACAGTATAATAATATGGTTTAAATAGCATAGGTATGTAAACATCTCAACTCATGATCCCTCTTAAAGACACTTTGAAAAGCGCTCTACACTTACTTCAGCCTGCACCTTAACACACCTGTACCCAATTCATTCATTTTTTCCTCCCCTCTCTCTGTAATTATTTCTCTGGGCGTTTGTGATTGTGTTGTTCCCGGTGCCTTGCCTTTCATCTGGAGGCATGATTGTAATAGGAGCGAGGCAGTGATTTGGGATCCTCCGGAGGCCCGTAGAGACCTGGTAATTGAATTTTAGTTTTTTTTTTTTTGAGACAATCATTTCTGCAGCTGCTGGGCCCTCCTTTCTGTGGAGCTCATTGTGACATGCATGGTCAGTGCTGGATCTCTCTATAGGCAGGAGCTGAATCAATGACCAAGGAGATGCTAAACACCTCCTACTGGTTTAATGCAAAAAGCGGCATGTTGTGGATGTTTCAATTTAGTCTCTGGTTATTGTTAGATTTTATTATTAAATACATAAAATGGTTCGTTCGGTTGGGAAGAGGCACTGTAGTTTTTTGATTGGGGTTAAAATAAATTGAAAAGCGATTACATTACTAAATATGTGCTGTTAATTGTTTTTTTTGGGTTTTTGTTTTTTTTTAGCTTTCTAATATTCACAGTTGTTTCATGGTCAGAATAATGCTTGTGCTAATACTGGACATTTTAAAGTGGATCATAATCACATTTAGAGAGTTAGAAAACCCTTTGAGAAGTGCCCTGCTTCCTTATTTTCAAATGGTTGTGTTGAGTTGAAGATTTTTGTCAAATAGTTTACAAATTATTCAATTTTACAATTTAACTGTACCTCAGACTTTATAACTTTTGAGTTATGGCATTGCAAATTATTTTTACTGCCAATACTATGTATGTTGCCCTTTTTATATCTCACAATATGCAACCATGATTTTTTTTTCTCCTTAATTTATTTGTCCATAAAAATATATACTGTATGAATACCAAAATGGATACTGTAATTAGTGCTTGGCGATAAGTCAAAAATCAATTAATCACCATCAATCAATCCCACTCTTATATTGAATAATCTAAATTTTTTAAATTAAGTTTTTTTGTCAAATTGGAAAAAAAAAATGTCTTCGAATAGTACTTTCCTGAACATAAAGGTTTTCATTGCCATTTAACAGAAAAAAAAAGTCAAATTTGTCCCCAAAGTCTGAGCTCTGCTCCAAACCAGATGCTTTACTGAATGTGGATGTCTCAATTAAAAAGGTCCAAGCATATCATAGACGATTAGAAATGACTCAGTTAAAATGAGATTAATTGTACAGCCCTACCTGTAATCTGTGCTTTGTTGCCGTCTGTCCCTCCACTCTGCTTATGTGCGACATCTTGTTCTTTCACTGTGACTCACGGCTAATGGCGTCCACTTTCTCTCATTAGTTAATAATGTCTCATGATTATGTGCATCTTTAAGAATAGCATTTTTGCCCTCACCTTTTGCACAACACGAAACGCCTTTTTTTTCTTGGTTTAATTGCCACAGCCACCTTTATTATGTCATTGGCAGAATATTTCTGTCAGTTTGTGTCACGTCTTGGCACTCTTATGGGAACTTTTGCTATAGCAACAGTGTCTCATTGATGCATAAATGGGGTCAAAGGGCAATGGCGAGAGGTTGATCGTAGATAATGGTAGCGCCCACTGCAGCACATGTAATCACCACTCTAGCTCTGCCCCCGGTGTCATCGTGCTGTCAGCCTGTAAAGCCCACTTCCTCTCATAGACCTATTTCACTGGCCCAGCCGCATCACTGTCACTTACAGATACCCACACAATCAATGACAGCTTTTGACTTATTCCACCGAGATCCAATCGATTTGTGCCATGTTTTTGTCTGCTCTTTTTGTAAAACTGTACCCCATTTGGTTCCTTTGTTCACTGTGGAACAACTGCATGACTCATTTCATGTTCATTGTTGTTTCTGATTTTGTACAAGAGCCATGGCTTTCAGAAAACGCCACAACATCGACAGAGGGAGTCAAATGAATCATGCCTTTGCTGGATAACCTTCAAAGGTGGAGCTACACTCAATTTGCCTTCTGTAAAAATAAATAAGTCATAAAGGAGAACAATCTATTCTATACTATTATTATTGTATTGAGTGATTTTTTAACCATAGTGTTAAAATGGCTTCAGATCATTGGCTTGAAGTAGTTGTTGGAGTATATTTGATATTAAAAAGATTACATTATCTTGAATAGCATGAAACAATATTTTGCGTTTTTCCCACACACACACTTTTAAACTCAAATTTGTGCTGATACTGTCATCATAACTTGAACTATTAAAAGCTCAATTATCCTCACCATTTCTGCCATGACTTCCAAAATCAAATATTTATTTCTAAAATCTCCTTTATCATTCTGCCTTGGGAGTGTTTTTTGCGTGTTACATAGAGACTGGCTGCACTCTGTTGAATGTCAGAGTTAATGGCAGTTCTTCCTGACAGACAGATTCTGTAAAGGGCTTTGACGACTCATCTCCGTCTGAACACAACACCATCCACGCATTTACCCTTCTACATGAGGTTTATTAAACACTTTGGACCAGTGATAAAACCACAAGTTAATCTGCGCCAATATAAAACCGAGCCAGCATTGATTGCACAAATACTAAATTAGACTTAGAACAGGACAAAACCAGGGTTATGTCAGGACTTAACAAAACAGAACTAAACTGTGATTGTTCTAAATGTTTGCAAAAATATTTTAACTTACTTGCCTTAAAGGTGCTCTCGGTAACTTTTCTCTCTCTGTGAAGATGTTGCTTTGCTTGGAATGTTCACTGTAATCCTATCTGCCTTACATTCAATTCATTCATTACTTTTGTTTTTATTGCTCAAAAACCTTGAAATCATCTCCACAGATCTGACCTGTAACTTGGACAGACAGACACATATTTATACCATATGTGGAACATTCCAGGTGACGCAAGAGCATCTCCATGGCGACAACCAAGTGACAGACCCTCCACCAGAAAAGTTACATAGTCGACCTTCAAAGCACTATCGTTTTAAATCTTATACAAATTTTATGATAACGTTATGCATTTAGAAATTCAATAATTACAATCATTTCAAATACTTATATGTGGTCTCAAATTGCACTTTCATCCTCCACACATCCAACTTATGTAACCTTCCTTATATAGGAGTGACAGCCATGACGCAGTAAACATAGGATACAACTAACTGGCTTTACTATCCACTATAGCAGCAGTCACTTCCTGCTACTGAACCATAACTCTGACCCTGAATCCATCAAAGTAATGGAGCATTATGGTGGAACAGCAAGCAATTTAAAGCTGTTTGGGCCCTTTTTAGCCTCAGCTTCAGGGGATGTCTGACCTGAAATTCAATGCTTGCATTGTCAATGCTTTTTACATTTTAGGTGTTGAATTGTTAGAAAAAAATGTGAGCTGATATAAGCATGTGTGTGTAGTAGCTGGATCACTGCAGTGTAAAATCAAACAAGACAAGCTGTGAAACAGGCCAACCTGAAGCATAAACCATGATTTATTAATGGAAAAACGAAAACTAAAAAACTCCAAAGTAAAGAAATTTTAGGAGGTCAAACTTTTTCAGGAGCTGAGAGGGGGCTGGTGTCATAGGGATAAGGTCATCTGTGCCTCTGAGAACAAAACGCACTTTTGTAATAGAGCAGCTAGATTAATCACAATCTAATCAAAATGCAGTTTTAATGGATGCAATTAACATATTGCAAAGACTTTTTTATGTGCCATCATTTTTTAAACACAAATAAAAATATCATGTCTTATTCTGCATAAAAATGGCTAACCCTCTAGTTTATATTTGTACAAACATACTCGGAAATACATGGGATTCTTTTATTAATTTGTTAGTTCCATCCATCCATCTTCTTCTCTAAGGGACTCGACTCCTTGTATGCGCAATCTTTTCGGTCATTACCCAAAGCTCATGACCATAGGTAAGGGTTGGAATGTAGGTTGACCGGTAAATCAAGAGCTTTGTCTTTTCTCAGCTTCTCTCAGCTCTTTCTTCACCACAACAGTTGCTACAGCAAGTGTATCACTGCAAACGCTGCACAGATCCGCCTGTCAATCTCAAGCTCCATCCTTCCCTCACTCGTGAACAAGATTCCGGGATACTTGAACTCCGCCACTTGAAGCAAGGACCGGAGAGGGCAGGCTACCTTTTTCTGGTCGAAAACCATGGCCTCGGAATTTGGAAATGCTGATTGTCATTCTTGCCAGCTGCAAACCGTCCCAGTGCATGTTGCAGGTCCTGGTTTGATGAAGCCATCAGGACAACATCATCTGCAAACTGCAGAGATGAGATCCTGTGGTTCCTAAACCAGATGCCCTCCAACCCCTGACTGCACCTAGAAATTCTGTCCATAAAAATAACAAAGGGCAGCTTTGGATGAGTCCTGCATGCACCGGGAATAGGTCTGATTAACTGCTGGCAATGTGAACACAGCTCTTTCTCCGGCCATACAGGGTTCGGACAGCCCTTAGCAAAGTAAGGACTGGTTGGGTACGTTCCCATGAACCCTCGAGCACCCGATGGAAAGTATAGAGCTGGTCCAGTGTGCCATGATCAGAACGAAAACCACACTGCTTCTCCTCAATCCGAGGTTCGACTATCGGTTGGATTCTCTCCAGTGCCCTGGAGAAGAGTTTACCGGGGAGGCTGAGGAGTGTGATCTATCTGTGATTGGAACACACCCTCTGGTCCCCACTTCTTGAACAGAGGGACCAGAGGGACTGTCCCAGACCGCCACGCAATGTTACGTGTCAGCCAAGACAGTCCCACAACATCCAGAAACTTAAGATAGTCGGGGCGGATCTCATCCACCCCCAGACCCTAGCCACCAAGGAGCTTGCCAACAACTTCAGTGACTTCAGCTTGTCTGATGGATGAGTCCGCCTCTAAGTCCTCAGCCTTGCTTCCTCTTCGGAAGACGTCTAGTCTTTGGTGTGTTTAGAGGAGATCCTCAGAGCGTTCCTTCCACCGTCCAACAAAATCCCCAGTCAAGGTCAACAGCTCTCCACCCGCACCATATACGGTGCACTGCTTCCCCCTCCTGAGGCGACAGACATTTTGCCAGAATTTCTCAGAGGCCGGCTGATAGTCCTGCTCCATGGCCTCTCTGAACTCCTCCCAGAGTTTTTGCCTCTGCGACCATACAGGCTGCGTTATACTTGGTCTGCCGGTACCTGTCAGTGTGACAGGTTAAAAAAGTGGGTTGCAGATTTAAAACTGTAAACAATGTGAAATTAAATTAATTTCACATATTATTGTGGTCACTAAAAACACAATTCATGTTGTGCAAAAAGTATAAATACAATAAACTGTACGTATGCAATACCGACAAAGTTTATTTCTGTTGGTTGCCGGAGACCTGTGTTATGCGCCTGCGCAAGAATGTCTCATAGTTCTTTTCGAAACTAAACAAAGGAGTAAGGACGTGAACTGTCTCTGTCACTCATTTTTCCATCTAAAAGCTACCACGTACCTAAGCTGTCGGAGCAGAGGACGCAACATCAGCTGCCTCAGTAGTGCCACAATCCAACAAGGCCTGATAGGACTCCCTCTTCAGCCTGATGGCATTCCTTACCTCCGGCGCCCACCACCGGATTGGGGGATTGCCGCCGCGACAGGCACCAGAAACCTTGCGACCACAGCTACGAGCTGCTACATTAGCAATGGAGGTAGAGAACATGGTCCACTGTTACAACCAGCCTACCTAGGGGAGTAAGGAAAGTAACAAAAAACAAAATTTTAAATGGTAACTAAAATTGTAATTTATTAATTGACAAAAATAAGGTAAAACGGTAACAAAAGTTGTCCACAATTTGGAGAATAATTTACAGAAAATAAAAAGTAATATTTGGCAAAAGAACAGAGACTTAGTTAAACAAAAAGGGGGAAAAAATAAACAAGTTAAAAAGTTAACTCAGGATCCATTAATTACAAACTAATTCAAAGTAACGAAGTTTGTAAATGCAAATTAAGTGTCTCAACGAAAAATACAACGAATAGCGCTAGCACTACATTTGAACACAAAAGAGACACGACAAAGTGGCAAGCAGAACAATGAATGTTCAGCTGCCCCCAGCCGGTGGAGGATGGGCCCTTTTACCGGAGGAGTCAGGCCGAGTGTGAAGAACAGCTCCAATCCGATCCTCTGCATGTGGGGCCAATCAGGATCTGGAGCTCTCCGCCACACAATTCATTCACACAACCCAAGAAGACAAAGGTAGGGACAGGTGATAAATAAGGCAAGGGCCGAAGCCCTTAACACCACTTTGACTCGATGTCCCCAGCCTCCCCTGGGATCTAGAAGAAGCTCTTGCAGGTGTGAGTTGAAGACCCCGCTGACAGAGGGCTCCTCAAGACGTTCCCAACAGACCCTCACATGCTTGGGTCTCCCAAGTCTGTCCGGCTTCCTTCTCCACCAACGGATCCAAGTCACCACCAGGTGGTAGTCAGTTGGTAGCTCCTCCCCTTTCTTCACCCGAGTGTCCAAGACACTCAGGCCGAAGGTCAGATGACACGACAACGAAGTCGATCATCGACCTCTGGCTTAGGGTGTCCATCAGTGCACGTGGCACCAGGACGTGGTGCTTGAACATAGTGTTGGGGGGGCTGTTCCTCCTGATCACCCATGTCCAGGTGTCACTGACATTGCCCACATGTTCACTGAAGTCCCCCTGTAGAACAACGGAATGCCTGGTCGGTGTATTGTCCAGTACCCCCTCCCAGGGACTCAAAGAAGGCCGGGTACTCTGCACTGCTGTTCAGCCCGTATTTTTTCAGGACCAAATGAGGATCAGAGAAGAGTGACAATATGTGTAGACCTGCATCAAACAGGACTAATCCAGGACTAATCAAGGAATAAACTGGTCTAGACCAGAGTTAAGGTACATTCCAGATCCAGAACTAAACCTGGCGTATGCCAAATCTAAACAGGGATTAACCTGATATGTAACGATGCTTAAGTGTTGAAAGAAACGTGTTCAAACGCCAAGTGCAATGCTGTTTCATGTGAAGTGAAGAGACCAGTGGGAGGACGTGTAAAAATGCATAGCAACAGACTCTACTTTTCTCACTCGCTCACACACTTGCAAAGACAAATAAGTACAAGCATAGACTGATATAGCACACACCATAGGCTGTGCGGAATAATAATGGCCCTGTTTTACAGATTACACCCTTTGGGTAGTGATGCAAACGCCATCAAACAACAGGAATTAGCCTCCATTTGTGAATCACCCACAACGGTTTGAATGGGAAGTGCATGCTCGGCTGCTGCCCACCCAGATCCACTCATCGCTCAGGTCACACAAGCTGAACGGCTGAGCAAGTTTCCATTTTAGACATCACATGGTTTAGGATTAAAAAAAATAATAATAATAACCAAAAAAAAAAGACTAAACTATTGTTACACTAATATTGGACAAGGGAACTAAACCAACATGGAACAAAAACTAAACTAGAATCATAGAACCATGATTGGCCATAACGCAGAGACTGATTATTATACCACTATTTACAACTACAGCAGGCATAATTAAAAATAATTCACACTTGATTTGAGTTTTTTATCGTCATTTACATTTACATTAATACATTTCAAAATTAAATATTCTTTTGTTGAAGAAATACATCAGAGCTGATTGGTTGTTGAAGCCGGCCTAAAAATATGTAACATTTGAATGACACACGCCTCTTATGTAGCGCCAATCAGTCCATAATCCAGTTATGAGGATTAAATTCTTACTGCAGCTTATTTGGATCAGGCCTCACAAGAAATTAATTGAAAAGGGTTGACCCTATAGGAATAAATGGGCAGTACAGCAGCAGCGCAGCCAAAGAAAAGAGAGGGTGACAACACTGGTGATAAAATGGATCCCCAAAATACTCCAGTAAACCTTCTGGATTACTAGGATCAGTATTAGGCTTTGTTTTTGTGCAGTCTTATTTTGCGCTTGGCACTGGTCTTTTGTTCTGGTTAAACTTATTTTAGTTATTTTTTTGGTATGCATAAATTATGTTTATGTTTGCTGGTTTGATCATATTTTAGTTGTGGGTCTGTCTTAGTCTGAATTTGTTTAGTGTTTACTTAAAACATAAGTTTAGCAATGGATTAGTGCTGGTTTAGAATAATTCCGCTTTAGTCCTTGTCCAGATTTGATTTTGTTCTGGTTTACAGCTTTTTTAACCCCACCATTCGCTGTAAAGACCATTTTGAAATTACGCAATTCTTTTCTAAATACTGTATATACCTAACTCTAACGCTGTGTCCCTAAGTTCCCAAACCTTTGTTAGATGTAAAGATTTTCCAATTTTCACAAGGGCCTGAAACAGTGTAATTAAAGGGTGTCACATTGCTGCTCTTCTCCTACTGTGTGTGGGATGGTCTGAAATAGACTAGCAGCGTTTCAACAGGCAAATCGCTCTCCACTCCTCAGCATCTCTGCATTTCCGCCAGGGAAAATGGCTGCTGTAGAGGCCCCAGCTATTCATGAGCTCTCCATGTGTGAGTTTTAGAGAACGGACATGTGTGATTAGGTATTTTGACAAGCGAAGCAAGAGGAGCAAAGGGGCTTCACACAAGAGTGGCGGTCTAAAATGGAAATGCACACAGCGGATCGGCCTATATGATCTCAGAGATGAGTGGTCCTCACACTACTGCGGGTGAAGTTCTGGTTTAGGATTCTTAGTTTAACCATAGTTTAATCATAGCATGTGAGTCTTGTTTTAGTTGTGGTCAAATAGTAGCTTCTATTACACCAAAGCAAAACTAAGATTGGCTGTTTACCTTATTTATCAGCATCCTATCTAATGTTTTGTGTCCTTATCTTATAACAGGTGAATAAAAAAATTGAAAGTATTGAATGTACTTGGTTCCATGGGGACAGGCTGTACTGGCCTATAAGAAGATTTCGTCCCTCCTTTTCACACTGTGAAGTAATTCTCCCTTCAGTGATGACTGAAAAGGCAGTAAGTTGTGTAGGAGTGTGTAGGCAGCGTAAGAATGTCTTTAAGACTTTATTAATCATCATCGACGACAGAGAAGAAGGGAGGAGGGGCCAGAAGTTGACATTTTGAGCCAATGTTGGAAGACGGAGGGGAGGCTGGAGTTAGTAGAGCAGTAGGTTAGTGTTTCAGAGCAGTGTGCGTCACAGTGAACACAATGTACTTCAGAGTCAGAACCAAACCAGGACCATAAAGGACTCACAATATTACTAAACACAAAATTGATCCGGGCAAAAACAGAACTAGACGAGAGATAAACACGAGCTAGACAAATATTTCTTCAGGGGTCTGAGCATTTTGTCAGAGACTGTAGATGAAACCATCTTTTGGAATAAAGTAATTTTATGTAAAGTAATACCCATCAAATAAATTAACACCGTTATGAAAAGTCTACAATCTGGACTAAACCAGACTTAATTAATAAATAATATTAATAATAATAATAATAATAATAATAATAATAATAATTATTATTATTGTTGTTATTATTATTATACCCGATGTACATGCTGTAAATACACCGGATTGTAGCCAAGGGCTAATTTCCATCTGTTGTCCCACATTCACTATCATTCACACACCAGCGTATATTTTAACACAGGAGGCAAAGTGGGTGAAGTGTCTTGCCCAAGGACACAACAACAATTTGCTCTACAGCTAGTGCTGCCTCAATGTGGTATCTGGTATTCCCAGGGGTCTCCCATCTAAGTACTAACCAGGCCCAAACCTGCTTAGCTTCTTAGATTTGACGAGATGGGGCATTGACAAGCAGGTATGGCCACTGTATAACCACCACAAAAGACATCAAGAAGTACAGAACCCCAACCCACAAATGTCCTTCTCTTTGAGAACTATCCTCTGTGCTTGTCTTCTGTAAAGATGTTGGCCTCTGCCACGGTCTGTGAATGTTATTGAACCTGCTAAGCCCTGAATGTCAATCCGAGCTGCCCCCGCTGAGTCGTTAGCATCAGGAAAACAGTAGGTGCACTGATTATACAGCATCTCACCCATCTGTTGTTTTATCATTGTATCGATTACGTGGAATTCAGCTAAATCTAAGACCAGGTAAGATGGAAGAGTGACATTCACTCTTGTGAAACTTCTTGTGAATCTAAACCAAGGCTGATAATCCCGTATCAATATTTCAATTTATTTCATTGGCATGCATAATTTAGACATGAGACATGATATGTGCAGGCCTGAAGATGAGCTGGAATTTGGGACAACTTTTTATTCAATTCTCCCAATTAAGCTATTATCTATCAAATGAATGCCAGACTGTTGTCCCAGAGATGCTTATTCTTCTTGCTTGCTAATACTTTTGAGCCTGCTCCTCCTACAAACGGTTGTATTTGTTTGCCCTGATGATTATGGCAATCTCATCCACTAATTACACCAGTGCATTGGTTCTGTACTGCGTTGCCTTATTCACACACATTCATCAATGTGCTAGTGGATAATGCCTCAGCTGTATGCATAAACAAACAAGTCCCCACAGACTCTCTCTCTCTCTCTCTCTCTCTCTCTCTCTCTCTCTCTCTCTCTCTCTCTGTCTCTGTCTCTCTCTCTCTTTTGCAGCTGCCTCTCTCAAATGTACAGTATTTGCATTTCAATTTGATTCCAAAATGACCCCAAAGTTCCAACGTTTATTTGTTTGGCTTACTTCTTTTCAGTTATCTTGGGAGTAGTTGAATTATTTTATGTTTTGCAGTAGGAACAGAATCTGGGCTCTAGGCAAAATAACTCACTATGCTTCAAGAAAAAAAAGCTTAAATACCAATCCCTTATCCTGCAAATGAGTAGATTTTGTTTTCCCTCAATAAATATATAATATAATATATAATATATGGTAAAAGCAGTGCTTTGTGACAAAATCAGACCACTGCCCGCTGTCAGCATCTATTAACCTTGCCAACAGGATGAATTCTTGTGATTTTTTTGAGTTCCAAAACTCTTCAGGATCCATCTAGTTCGGCTCCTGCTATTGCGTTCCATTTGCCTGGAAAAATCCAGACTCACCGCTGTACCAGCGGATGAGTCTTGTCGGCATTTGAGTCGATTCGATTTCTAGGGCGGAGCAAACCCGTGCAAACAGGAAGCGGAGTAAACCAATCAGAGTTATCACTGTATAGTGGTCATGTGTTTTTAGTGCTGTCCGAATGTCCAACAGGTGAAAAAGTTGTGCACTCAAAATTTCCTATAATGCATCTTCAAATGTAGTGTCCAGCGCTGGTCACTAGACTGGTCAAAATTAACCACAATGCATAGCGAGGGTCGGAAAAACTACAGCGAACTGAATAAAAGCAGAAAGAGGAGCTGTTTAAACAAACTGTTGAGTCAAGATTATGAACAAAAAATTTTAAACAAACCGTTAGGTGCAGAGTTGCTGGCGTTAGCCGCTTACTTTAGCTTGAGCTGTGAATAGATCGCAAATCTCTGGCAAAAAGTTGAATAATCCAGTCTGTTTGATGTTTCACGTGTGATCCATTCATTCATTCATTTTCTACCGCTTATTCCCGTTAGGGGTCGCGGGTGACTGGAGCCTATCCCAGTGACTTTGGGCCTTAGGCGGGGTACACCCTGTGCAGTGGCCAACTCGTCGCAGGGCTGACACAGAGAGACAGACAACCATTCACTCTCACATTCATACACTAGGGACAATTTAGAGTTCTCAATTATCCTACACAGTCATGTCTTTGGACGGTGGGAGGAAGCCGGAGAACCCGGAGAGAACCCACGGTAACACGGGGAGGACATGCAGACTCCACCCAGAGAGATCGTGTGATGTTAGGGCGGTTCAGAATTCGAAACCACGATGTTGGGGTGGTGCGGGATTCGAACCCACGATCTCCTTATTGAGAGGCAGAAGCTCTAGCCGCTCTGCCACCGTGCACCCTAATGAATAAAACTTGTATGATGTTTATTAGTCCATAAATATGTGCGTGCCAGGCGGATTTGATCCATATTCATTACAGAAATAATTTTTTGTCTGAGTTTTGACGACTTTTTTTTCTCCCAGATGCCAGAGTCACATGACGTGCGGCGAGGAGAAAGTAGTGCGCTGCGTGTCCGAATCACTCTGTGAATGAGTGCACTATTTAGTCACTGAACCATAGACTACAGTCTATGCACTGAACAGGGCAGGACAATGTAGTGATTGGGAGGTAAGAGAAGAAGAGAGTGTGGACATTTGGACACAGCCTTTGAGAATACGTGGTGTTGTAGCCAACTCTGCTACTTCAGCCGCGCTAGAGTGACGCCGTTTGCGTCACTGAAATAAACAAATCTGATTGCTCGGTACGTTTTAGAGTTAACTCGAAGCACGGCGGAGGGCAGGGGGACCAGACTGATATATTATGTATAAATAATACATAGATATATCATTCTGGACTTGCCAGGCAAGCGTTCCATTGTGATAGGGCTGGATCAAGCATAAGGCAGCTGCCCAAACAAACCAAAACAAATTTGGCAGTGCTGACAGACGTACTGCTACCTATTTTAGCGCAAATACAAATTATTTTGTTTTTCGAAAACGTGCACATTGAGCCACTTTGTGCATTTGTGACTGGATCAACGGGATTCAACACAATTTTGTTTTTCTGTTTCTTCCGCTGTTGTCAGCTTCGACCAATAAGTGTGAAGCTTTTTTTTTTATGTCCCAAAGCCTCTAGACTGATTCGTGGGAAGAACTCAATTGAGAGTGCTAGACATATCAATCTGACATGAGCCAGGTTAGACATCAAAAGCCATGTGCTGATGCATTTGTGGTCCACCCTGCTTCATATCCCCATCTGATTTATTAGTTGTTTTTTTATATATATATATGGGTATGTGCCAAGCTTTAATAATCTTCAAGCATAATTTTTAGTAATACATGCTAAAGTGAGATACACACTTCAGCTTCTATCGTTAAAAAGGTATTGTTATTTAAAACCAAGATTGTAGTTCATTTCCTTATTAAAAAACAAACTGAATAATACTATTACTGCAACTAATATAAAAAAAATAATAATACTGATCACATACAGGTAAACATATACTGACTTAAAAAGAAATAATTGATAGACAAATTTTTTCGAATTTCTTCAAATCTCATAACATTCCACCACTGTCGCTATGATGATTGTATTACTTCAGTAATACAGAGATTAGCTCTGAGCTCCACATTATCACAGCTGAGTCCAAATCAGACAAAATATCATTAATGACTCTGTCCTCACTGTTTGTTTATGGTGAAATAATCAAGCAACATGAGATCCATCAACAACAGAGACAATCATTCTCTCTTTGAAACAAATGAAGCCAGAGCAAGGCACCAGAAATATTAATTCTGCAAGCAACAGTTCTGTGATTTGCATGTTAATTCGCCTTAGGGTTTATGGTCTTACCAAAAACTCTTTCCATTAGGTAACCAAACTTGGACTGGCTGAAGACTGCATAGGATGAATGGATGAATATAATTTAATTAGGCTTACCTTCAACTAAAATGTTCAATACACTGATAGCAGCAAAAACACTAGCTATTGAGCCAAATCAACAAATATGCAAAGAGGCAAAAAGTTAAGCAAATTTTGATTTATTCTTGATTGATTCTCATTCTTGGACTGGTGGTTCAGAATCAGAATAATGTTTGTCTATGAAAAGTATATTCATTCATCTTGTACGATTATTTCCGTCAGGGGGCGCGGATGACTGGAGCCTATCCCAGTGACTTTGAGCCTTAGGCGGGGTTCACCCAGGACAGTGGCCAGTCGTCGGATTAACACAGAGATAGACAGTCACTCTCACATTCATTCATTGGGGCAGTTTAGAGTTACCAATTGACCTAACACGAAGCTGGAGAGAACCCATGGTAACACAGGAAGGACAAGCAGACTCCACTCAAAGAGATCATGTGACGTTGGTCTGACCTGGAAATCGAACCCATGATCTCCTTATTGGGAGGCCATCGTGCACCACAGTGAAAGTGCAAGAAGTCAGTAATTGAGTTGAATAGTGATAGTAAAGTTCAGATAGTAAAGTTTGTACTAAAGTACAAACCTGACTGGGTTTCAATGCTAAATGTACAGTTTGTACATTAACATAACTGCAGGCACATTTGAAGAATAAAAACATCTGCTCTCTTCTGGCCTCCTCTTGTATTAGCTTTTACATATATAAGAGCCTCTCTCTCTCTCTCTCTCTCTCTCTCTCTCTCTCTCTCTCTCTCTCTCTCTCTCTCTCTCTCTCTCTCTCTCTCTCTCTCTCTCTCTCTCTCTCTTCCTCTCATGCACACCCACTCAGCGCCTGTCACACGAGGCCGAAGGGAGGAGGAGGAAGGTGGGTGCAGCCTGACACGTGAAACAGAAAGGAACGGCTACATCCACAGCTCCACATTTTATTGTTTTATTCTCTCTCTGTCTCGAGATAAAGACACTCTTCGCTTCCCCCCGTCGACTCGAATCACTAGAGCTATTGTGAATTTCTAAGGGCTTTGTTCTGGAAAATGAGGCGATTTGTTGGGAAGATCTCTCTTCTCTCCCCCGGCTCTCTTGATTAATCTCTGCTAATTTCTGTTTAAATTAAGATGCTGTTAATTGGATCTAGCAAGAAGAGAGGAGAGAGGTGCTCAAAGCAAACCAGCCTTGGTGATGATTTATGATCTGTAAAACATGATATGCCTACAGCGAGTACTATCCATTATATGAGCTAACATTATTGTAAGAAAACGGAGAAGATGAATCTTCCCTTGATTGAAATCTAAATATTACACCAATCTTTATGTAATTACTGTATTATGAACTTTTGATTTATAAAGAAATACTAATATATATACGCAATCAGTCATCAGTGTAGAATCAAATATTTAAAGAATGCTGATTATTTATTAATTTAATCTCCAATCTGGTGGCAAACATGTATGGGGTAAAATGTGGCATCTAAATTGTCATGTTATTTGATGGAATCCCTCATTAATCCGGGTCTGTTCCGGACTAACAAAGAATTAAAATCTACTAATTTTGGATGAGGTTTTCCAGACAAGAGGTTTTGTCAATTCTCAGCTTTGACGTTCCACATGACTAGGGTTCTTAAAATCACTGTATTTATCTGGAAACACTGTACATTTTGTGCCCCTTCCAAGCCTGAAAAATTGAGGGACTGGTGGACAGAACAAACAACAGCATTAAAAATGTAGACGTATAACTGAATTTAAAACAAAATGATTGTGTACTGTTAAACCTAGAATATGGATGCATGCTGCAGATATTATATCAGAAAGTCAAGGTGTTGTTCTCGCCTGCACACTTACCGGTTGCCACGGTAACTTGCAGAGCTTTTCAGCTGACCTGAGTCTGCTGCTGAGATGCACTTTGCATGAGTCTCTTCTCCTCACACCACTCAGCTCAATATTTGCTTCTGTTTCAGCATTGGATAATTTCCATAATTTTTAACAGACTATTACAGATTATTATAATTATTCAGTGCTTTTAAATTAGTGTTTTGTTCACTTACTTTGTATAAAAAGTTTGAATGAATAATATCTATAAATACTTAAATACAGAATTGATGATGCCGACTATTATGTCATGTCCATCATAAATTACAAAAAAACTTTATTGTGTTGCTGTTTGTTGGCGCGGTGTTTATGACATACTCTTTATATTATATTTATATGATCAAATATGAGATTACAAGTCTTACTTTACCTATTTATTCAATTAAGGTATATATCACAAATTTGGTTGTCAATAAATGATCTCAAAAGACTACAGTATGTGTGAAGGGGGCCTTTACACAAGTTTCATCTCACCCTCCTCACTTCCACAGTCCTGTCCAGAATGAACATTGTGATCCTGGCTTCCTGCTTTGACTCCTCATCGCATAGTTTCTGTAAAATTGATTAAAATATATAACACTTTCTTATTGCATTCAGTGCAGGTAAAGTCGGCCTTGTAGTCCTCCATAAAAGGCTTAATTTCCTTTCAGTGCAGTCTCACTTGACCAATCAAATGACAGGAAATCCATTCTTTGAATTTCTTGAACAAAAAATTGTACAACTGTACCGAGAACACCTGTCCAGCTATATCTGGCCAACGTCATCAAAGGTTATAATAGGGGTGAGTGATATGACAAAGAATTTTCTTGGAACCAGATCACAATTTCTGCTTTTTGAGAAAGTTCACACTTCACTGCAACTGGTTAACTCCAACTGCCATTCGCTCAGAGTCTTACAGAGTATTTGGGGAAGTGGGTGGGAAAAGTGTTTTGATTTTCGCATAAAGCTGCATTCAAGAGGAAATGAGCCAATCATGATAATCCAAATTTACCAAAATAGCATATCATTACAGGAATATGATCACGATTACATTTTTATCACCATATTGCCCAGCCCTAGGTTATAACATGCTCTAAATTGAAACTTGGCCAGAGTGAAATTGTTTATTGGTTTATTTGGTCAGGACAGTACACGTTAATGAACATGCAACTCCGGAATTAGCCATGGGATAGTTTTCATCCGTTGTCCTGCATTCAGTCTCACAAACAGGCTCTCATTAACACACCTACTGAACATGTTTTTAGTGGTAGTAGTGTTTTACTCCTTTTTCTACAAAAGTGACCCCATCAAAACCTTCAAAGTCCGTGCTCAGTGGTTTGAGGTGTTGCTGTTGTGTGGCTGTTACCACCTTGATGCCGTGATTCTGCTTTCTGGCCACAATCATTTGCTGAATGTCCCTACTCTCTCCCTCCCCATTTCACACTTGCATCTGTTCTGTATAGTGAATTGATCGGGCCAGAGAATCTTATGAAAATAAATAAATAAAAAGAAACCATCAAAAGCACCAACTAGCCTTCGTGCGTGGTCCATATAATGCAGTAGCTTGAAAAGAATGAAACTGTCTTTTTTCTGCATATTTTAAGATGATTTACAGAAAGCCAGCACAAGTGTTATCATCTCTACTTTCCTCTCCATTGCAATCAAATCCCACTTGAAATAGTCAAATCCAGGACTCTGATCCAGCGTGTTACAGTCTGTCTTCTAGTTCCTCTAGAGACAAATTACTGACTTCACTAGATTTTCAGTGTCAATGGTGCTAATTGCAAATCTTATCACGCTCCAAAGGTCATAAAGTAAAGGCGTGTGCAATAATAATGGACTATGTTTTTGGCGAGAGAGTAAGTGTTTTTATGGCAGCCAATCAGTCCTTGGTCAAACCTAGCTCTGATTACTTCCTGAAATAGATGTAGCTTTATCGACTGGTGGTAAGAATAGCAGGCAATCTGTGTAACCTGCCTAGACCTGATTGCCTGATTTACATGTGCTATAACCATGGGTCCAAAATAGGGGTAAAAAATGCTTACAGAATTTCTTAGAACCACCTTCCCCTCATTAGCTCATTAGTGCCTTCAGGTTAAAGTAAGCCTTTATTTTCTTAATATGAGAGAAGTGTATGAGAAAAGTTAGGTGTTTTTTCTTTGAGTTCAGAGAGAAAATAGTTGTCCTAAATACATTTATGTTTTGTGACCCTAAGCTTGTCTTCCTCCAGGATGCTGAAGTTCACAGCTTTCGGCCGTTGCTAGGGAGAACAGAGCATTTTGTCTCTGTGTGTTCTGACTAATGCTGCCTCGACACTTCCAATAGTACGTCAAAAAGTCGCAGAGTCATCAGTGGTCTTCTTTAGCACCCCAAAGAGCATTCACTTCTCACAAGCTCTGAGTAAACAGCGTAAAGACTATATCCACACTGGATCTGTGTGTTATCAAAATCTGATAGTTTTGATAAGGTGAATTTCAATGGACCAATTAAGTTGAGGTAAAACGATGAGTTGAAACGTTAATGCTTTTTTCCCCCTCAAATGCATCTTTCAGTAGTAAGACCATAAACTAGACTCTCGTACATTCAATTTCTTTTGTATTTTTGTTATGCATTTTCCTCACAGATGCAGGTTTGGAAAGGGCATCTGATGTAAAACCATGCCAGATCAATCTGCAGGTTTCATGCTTCTGCTTATTATGCAGATTGTACATTTCATCATGTTTTGCTGTCTTGTATGATGAGTAGTTTGTTTATTTATCTTATAGTGACAGTTTTTTTTATGTATTTGTTCCACTGTTTAGTGTGAATAAACACCACATTTTTAAAAGAACAACATTGGCCATTGTTCACACAATCCCAAGGTGCGGCTCTTACTCATCAAAACCTGCTGTTTTATCCACAAACATTAGCAAGCAGCTCTCCAGCAACCACAGTGCAATCTTTACTACAGAGCATTCCCAAATAGAGGCCTGTTGTTCCTTCACTGACATCTTGTGGCCGAAAAACTGAGTATTGAATCAAATTAAATAATTTGTTTCTGGCTCATACAACCAACTAAAAACCTACATGTTAAAAAATTGTGTGCAGCTTTCATCTTACAATAAAAAACATCTCTAAATGTGTATGAACAGCACCTAGCCAAGTTTTGTTTTAAATTCACATTGAATGTTTCATGATGCTTCTGAACGCAGGTTGTGTGTTGGCCTCATACTTTATAATGATGGAGCGCCTGAGGTCAGCCCAGAGGCTCAGGCATACATGCAGCTATCTCCACTCACAAACCAATCACCTGCTCCCATCACGTGTAGATACACAGGATTCAGGTCTGGTATGACTGGAGCACTGTGGATTATTTTACCTGCAGGAAATAGACAAAGTTGCCAGTGAAATGATTATTTGGCGTTCAAAATAAATGTAAATGCAATGGGCTGATGTAAAGGTGAAAGAGATACTATCCTGATGTGTTGTAGTACCTTTAGTAATTGTTGTAGGAGAATAGCTCAGAGGACTTTGTCCATCTCTGGTTAAACAAATCTCCCAAGGACTAATCATATTATTCTTTTGTGAATGAACATCTTTTCACTATCAACTATCAACTAATGCAATTAGAACCACAGTGTTGCATACATTTTATAATTATCTCCTAATATTCATCTCTAAAACCATCTCCACTCATGAGGTAAATGCTATAAATACTCCACTACGCCGTAATTTGACTTGCATTTCATTGGAAACTTTTGGCTTGATACCCACCACTGCAAATTATTCATGAGCACAGCTGTTCTGGCCTCAGCCAAAAAGAGAAGGAGACAAGAAAGAAAACATCTTCAATTTATCCATGTCATCAGGCCAGCAATTCTGAAAATCAAATACATTCAACAGAAAATTTGATTTGAAACAATGCACTGTAAAGCCTATGGCAGATCTATCTTAGTAGGTCTTTAGAGTTTTTTGTGTTTCCATCTCCAGGGAAACCTGTGGCCCTTTCTTCTGTCTGTGTGGAGGAGCATGTTGTGACCACCATGTCGTTAGAGATGGAGAAGACCATCACCAAAATCATGTACGACTTCCAGAGGAACTCTACGTCCGACGACGACTCTGGCTGTGCCTTGGAGGAGTACGTTTGGGTGCCTCCAGGACTCAGTCCAGAGCAGGTAATACTGATTGTACACACTGGAGTTTATCTCTATACTATGGGCTGTTGAGTTGATACTAATGTAACTTTTTGAGACAAAAATTGTTTTATTAATTTCAGTCCCAGATTTGTTCTGTTGAGCTGTAACTTGTACTTTTGCTGGGGTTTAGCCTGGTTTTAATAATCATGGTCATGCTTGATAGAATATGTCCAATCATTGATTCAAAAAGCGTTATTGATCACAAAGGGCAATCCATTGGCAGCATCCCCCAGACCAATGGACAAAAAAAAAAAAAAACACATACAATGCATCATTCCATTTCACAGTTTGAAAAATAAGCATGTCAATAGGCTCTTCTCATCTATATTTTAACACATATTTTAGACAGTTGGGCAGTGTGAAACATCAACTGTTTTTATAGTGTTTATTTCAGTCTCGGGTAGCCAGACTGTCAAAGTGAACCATAGGAGTCAGACAAATTAAATCCTTTGGACAATTAATTATGTGTGGCATTTTCATTTTCCTCTGATGTAAAATTCATGGATACCAAAAACAACAGCTCTGTGCTGTTTTTAAATCTCCTTCATGGTGTTTTTTCTCGCTTTTGTGGGAGCACTAGAGGAAAGGGCAGGGGTGACGTACAAATTACTGCTGTCAGGCCTTTTGTGGTAGAATAATTGTAAGGACGTTTTTCAGCTGTCGACGTTAACTCCAGTGAGTCTGGGCTGGAGCTGAGATCAGAGCCGAACAAGATGACAACTGTGTAACAAATAAAGAAAAAAACATTTTTTTAAATAATAATAATACATGTGTTTATACAATCCTACATCTACCTAAAATACCTCAAAACAAAGCGTAAGAACATAGGACTACTGCAAATACTACTTGGAGAACTTGAAATATCAAATTTCACACCTAAATTTATCATGGCACGAAAATTAAATAGAAATAGAACTATGGTAAACAAATTCAAGATGCCACCAATGCTACCTGGTGTTTTTGTCCTTGAGCACAACACATCACCTGCTTGTCCCCCTGTATCTGCGTGCGCTTTTGTTGTGTGATTGTGAATGGATTTCAGTGCCCATAGAGAGGTCTGCCCAAGTAAGTTCCACAGCAAAAGAAGATTAAATTGTCAACTGCACAAAAGTTTTAAGAGTGGAGAGTGTTGTAGAGAATCTTTCGCCACTTATTCAAGTAGCTTCTTCAGTTCATCTGTCCAAAGAGAGAAGCTAACTACACTGAAACTAACAACTAACAAACTAGTTGTTAACAGTAAGGAGTATCTGTTGTTAGTTAAGTCTATTCAACTCCAAGGTGAACAAAACAAAATAAGAATAAACTCCCAGTTCTTCGTCAGAAGTTCTTCGTCAGAAGAACTGAAGAAGCTACTCAAATGAGCGGCGTAACATCTTCACTCTTAGAGCTTTTGTCCAGTTGATAGAATAAAATTTTCTTTTGTTCTTGCCCATACAGACAGAAAACCGTTTTAAATGTGACTGTTTATTGTGCTAGGCTTTTTTGAATGTCTTTCTCCTCTCTTAACCATCATCAGTGGAGCCCGTTTAACACATGTCATTTTTATCTGTGTTGTTTTGTTGTGTGATTGAATGAGCAGGTTGCTGTGTAAACCCAGGAGTCTTTATTTAGCTTGTGCAGCACTGAAGCAGCAGGCTCCCGCGCTCAGAGCAGATGACGAGCCGCTCTTATAACAGTGATTTTCTCCAGTGGTCAGCCATCTTGACAGGAGGCTGCAGTCGCTCTGATCCAACTGAAGGGGGAGAAGCGCCACTGTCTGTCTGTTGCCTTTTAATACACTTCCATGTAATGACTGAAATTAACAAAGATCTTCTGGATTTTCTTCAGCAACATCATCACTATCCAGAGTCCTTGTGGTTCTCATACTGTGGCACAGGGACCACTACTGATGCATAGGGTCCAGTGATTACTAGTTCAATCTGAAATATTTTTCTATAGTGCTTTTTTACAGTTTAAGATATGACTAAGTTCTTTACATTAAAATAAGACCAGGTCAACCAAAAGCTTTTATATATAAATGTGTCTTGAGCTTCTTTTTAAAATAAGCAACAGAGGCGGCCACACACAAACTCGCAGGTAGGGAGAGAGGCAAGGTCTTTTACAGTTTTTATAGATTTTAGGATGATAATAAACAGGTCCTGACTTTGTGCTCTTTTGACTTTTATTATTGTTTGTGTAGAACATTTTTACAGGTTTCAGGCATATAAAAGCTGACATATTTGGGATATTGTATGAGGGGTATCCAACCACCTAAAACACAAAATTAGTCTGAGAGGAGTGGACATTGTCAATGTAGTTTGACACCTTCATTTGTTTAAAATGTTTCACTCTTTTTGCCAATAGATATGTACCAGGAAGCACAAAGTGTCAAGATAAGGGCACAAGATTGGTGTCTACTGTTTAATTCTTTCCTATGCAACAAATAGAGGCTAGTTGAGGTCGCTCAAACACCATCTAAAACGGTTTACAGGAACATGAGGAATCACACATGTAAAACTCAAACCATCAAACTCTTCTGCTCTTTTCTACGCCTAAAATGCTGTGAAATCAGGCCGTAATGACAAGTCTACAATTGCTCTTGATGAGTGCTTCATCTTCTTCATCTGCAATCAAACTATTTACCACATTCACATGGAAATATTAAAGTTGATTCAGACCATGGCTATTACTCCACTGCAGCGCGAATAAAAATTACCATAATACTGTGGAAAGTGTGTCTGAAAATGAGGAACAAGGTGATGAAAACGAATAGTCACGTCTTGTTCAAGAATGGGTTAGCTGCAGCATTGGGCCACCTGACTTATCCATAATTATTTATTTATTATTTAACTGTATTGTATGTCTTGTGTATGTTTGAGATTTGTAATCTTGCCATTTTCCTCTAATAAGTTGTTAAATTATGTTGCTATTTTGCGTCTAGATCTACTATACAATGTGATTTCTTTGTCATCTGACATATAGATTTTGTGTGTTTCAGGTGCATCAATATTATAACTGTTTACCCGAGGAAAAGGTTCCCTATATAAACAGCCCTGGAGAGAAATACCGCATCAAGCAACTGCTTCACCAGCTGCCTCCGCATGACAATGAGGTGAGACCAAATACATACCATACTATGTCTAGAGCCACTGTATCATGGTTTGAATGATTTGACATCAAATTTAGACACAGGACAGACATTCACATGTTTTCCTTCCATTTAGCTAGTTTTTATGTACATTGAGGGATTGCATTTGTCAAGTGTATGTTTTTGTTCTAGGTGCGTTATTGCAGTGGTTTAGACGAGGAAGAGAAACGTGAACTAAAGATTTTCAGCAACCAAAGGAAGAAGGACAACTTAGGCAGAGGCAATGCGCGTCCTTTTCCTCTCACCATCAATGGGGCTATCTGTGATAAGGTATAACAAAAACACAAGAACTGACTAATATATTACATTTTTAGACTGTTTTGACTTTTTTATTCTCTATATTCGCTCTAATGATAAAAATTAGTTTGCTTTTATTATGTGACCATATTGGCTTAAGGATGCACAATGTATTGGGGTTCTTGTCTCCATGGAAATGTTATTTTCTCGCTTTGAATGCTGCACAGTATGGAATAAATTTGTATGTATGTATGTATCGTGCATGTACAGTTAGTTGTTTTTATTGCAAAAAAAAAAAAAAAAACAATCTTCAAAACATACATTATTATTACTTTTGAGCAGATCTCGCCTCTCCACAGAGCTGACCTGTAACTAGACCTAATGGTGCCACTGGCTTGTCTTGCTTGTTTAATGCCATACTGTGGAATATTCCAGGCAAAACAGTAACATCTTCATAGAGACAAGTCGCAGTGCTCCTTTAAAATATATCATACTTTCATAGTCGTTGTTTATTTTTATGTACCAACACATTTCCCTCCCCCCTGCAGTGTGGTGGTCAGATAAACGGTGGGGACATAGTTGTTTTTGCTGCTCGAGCCGGCCACGGGAAGTGCTGGCATCCCCAGTGCTTTGTGTGCAGCATGTGTGAGGAACTACTCGTCGATCTCATCTACTTCCACCAGGACGGCAAGATCTTCTGCGGCAGACACCACGCCGAGAGACTCAAGCCCCGCTGCTGCGCCTGTGATGAGGTGCCTTTGGAAAACAGTGAAAGCTTTTGAATTTGGATAAACATGAGGCAAATCTGGTGTGAAAAGATGTCTGTGTATTCCTGCCATGTCTCACAGGCAGCTTGTTTCTCATTGTAATATAAGGCAAGCCGGGAATAGAAATAATAAATGGGAACAAGCCCAAGCTGTCAGTGTTAACTTTGATTTGTTTACAGATTTTAAAATGATGTACAGTCAGATGTCAATTGGAAAATACTATACTTTGATTTGTGCATTAAAAAAAAGAGATGTTATACATATCACACACCACTAAGGCTTTTAACCAGTTTTTAACCAGTTTGACAAGGTACAAATACAAAATGTACACCTGTAAATTTGCATAGCACACAGCTCCTAACGTCACTGTAGCAAACCGTTTATTTGAGTACTAGTAGTAGTTATGTATTCTCATTGCTCTTCTTATCTCCGGATAATCAAATATCCAGTATAATTCTGTTCAAAGCGTCACATATACAGCAGTCTTTATGACCAAAGTGTGCTCATGAATCTAATTGTCTGGTTTTACAGATAATCTTTGCTGATGAATGCACCGAGGCGGAGGGCAGGCACTGGCACATGAGACATTTCTGTTGTTATGAATGTGAGACGACGCTGGGGGGACAACGCTATATCATGAAGGATGGACGACCACACTGCTGCAACTGCTTTGAGTCCCTTTATGCAGAGTACTGTGATGCCTGTGGAGAGCACATAGGTATGCTTATACTATCACTTTTTATTTTAGATGGCCATGTTGAAACACTAAGATGACATAAAATAATAATAATAGTAATAATAATTACATTTTTCTTTTCAAGGTATTGACCAGGGCCAGATGACTTATGATGGGCAGCACTGGCATGCCACTGAGGAGTGTTTCTGCTGCGCTCACTGTAAGCGCTCCTTGTTGGGACGTCCCTTTCTGCCCAAACAGGGCCAAATCTACTGCTCACGGTCATGCAGCGCAGGACAAGTATGTAAACTAATGAAACAATTTACCATAAAACCGCCAAATGTAATTTAAGGATGCATGTTTAAAAATGTTTCATGTTTTACTAAAAGCGTTTATTTCATTGAATAGGATCCAGATGAGTCTGATTCCTCAGACTCAGCCTTCCAGAGTGCGCGGTCTCGTGAGTCTCGCCACAGCACAAAAGTCGGTAAAAAGGAACGCCGTAATGCTGAGCAGGAGCGCAGGAGCGGGGAGGGTCGGCAGTCTGCTCCTCCAATGCCAGACCGTCTCTCCGCTGAGATTGACCCACTGTCTGTGCAGATGGACCGTTTGAGCGTCTCCTCCAGTCAAACTCCCAGTAGGACACCCACCCGGACCCCCAACCGCACTCCGAGCCGTGCCCCGAGTCTAAACCAGGTCTGGATGAGTCGCGATGACCCCTTTGTGCCTGCAGCCTATGAGGGCCCTCAGAGAGACCCCTCACCTACACCTGCACCCATCCACATGCTGGGTCCCAGACAGGGCTATAACCCAAATACCAACGCCCACCCACCAGCTCAGAGTCCAGGGAACCCAGGCAAGAGGCCTGACTCCTGGGGAAAGGAGCAGGGCAATGCTAAAAGGACGCCTATGGTAGCACTGAGGGGACATTCCTTTAATGAAAACTGGATGCACCACAGCCAGGACGAGTTTAGGCCAAACAAACTTCGCACACAGATGAGCTTCAACGAAGTGTCCAGCCAGAACCAGGGATTTTCCGACAAAAGGAGCATCAGCCTGGGCTTCCAGAGGGATGGCAGGCCCCCACTGACCCGAAGGAACCACATCACAGCTATGAGCTTCAACGAGCCACTCACTCCCCTAGAGCAGACGCCACGAGGATCAATGGACTCTATCACTATGTCTAATACTGCAGGTAAGACGAGTGACTAAATAAATACACCAAGTATATATCCTTATTTGTTGGACATGTAACAGTGTTTTGTGTTTGTAGGTAACTCTCTAGACGGGGTCACTAAACGACAGGAGCATTTGTCCCGCTTCTCTATGCCAGATCTAAGTAAGGACTCTGGAGTAAACGTGTCTGAGAAAAGCAACATGGGCACTCTCAGCTCTTCAGTACAGTTTCACAGCACAGAGTCGCTATCGTCAACTCGGCCTTTCAGTAATAATAACATGTACACTCCTCTCAGAGTGGGTTACCCTTTGGGGTACTGGGACGGCCCGCAACCCCTGAGTTTTGAGAGTAAAGGTCGTGTTGGTGTGATGGGCAGCAGTGGGAACCTGCGCATGCCTCCACTAAGCGACCGAATGCCCCGGCGTCGCCTGACTACTCAGGACTCAGTGTCTCAGCCGCAGCAGCCTCAGCCACGGCGCCGCAAACACCACAGAGGAAACGGGCAGCACCGCAGCGGGCGCCACAAGCGCTCACGCCGCTCTCGCTCTGACAACGCTTTGCACCTGGCAGCAGATCGTCCCACTCACCAGGTGGAGGCCCCATACCGCAGGGTGCAAGAGGACTATGACCGGTTTCCCCCAGGACACAGGGAGCTGTTCAGCCTGGACTCTGCAGGCTATAGGCAGCAAAGGCCCTGTCCCCGGACCACCTCTGACCTGACTCTTCACAATGCAGGCTGGCCCCCCGTGGGCCCGGCCGGGCCATGTTGGGGAGAGAGCTACATGGAGGCAGCAGACCCCTGGTGCTCCAGCTGCTCATCCTCCTCTGAGTCTGAAGAGGATGAGGGTTACTTCATGGGAGAACCCATTCCCCGCCCTGTGCAGCTCTGTTATATCAACAACGAGGAACTACGCCACCGCTACAGCCCGTCTGGGATTGCAGGACACCATGGACCTCTGCATGGACCGATACATGGCCAAATGCATACTCGCCAGCGCAGGAAGAGCAAAAACTGTATAATCTCCTAGATTCTCCTGATTGTGCAAAGAGACAGGAGCAGATGGACAGAGGGAGAAGGATGAGAGGTAAAGAGTGGGAGGAGGATAGAGAGTGTAACTTTGAAGTGTGTGCTGTGGGGTCAAACACACAAGGCCTATTTTTTGTGCTTACACAACTCTACACTGGCTAGTGTTTATGTACACCTACACAGGATGATCTAATCCTAATAGGAAGCTCAGCTGACTTACACAACACAATGTTTACTGTTATGGACATCTACTGATCACTTGGACGCATCAATGATCTGTTGACTGCTGTGATGTATGTGCGTCCTTGACTGAGAAAGACAGTCGTTTTTGGAAAGATCTCATTGAACTATTGATAAAACAATTCAGTGATCTTAGTCCTTAAAAACTTTAATGGACAAAGAACTAATGTTGAAATGGTGGAAAAGTAAGATTACCTCTGTGGGATGTAAAGCTGCTTAAAATGATGTTGGTTTTCACTTTGTACAAATTGTCTGTTGAATTGTGCTCTACATTAGCCAGCTCCACGCTTTAACGAGGACTTAGCGCCCACAGCCTCTGCCCTCGCCCATTCAGGCACAGTAACGTCAGGTATGGTCCCGTTTCTCTTCTGCAACATGCTTTGTTTTTTGAGAGATAGATATAGATGACTAAGAATAATAACGCAAACAATAAGAAGCTTAAATAAAACCGCCATTAATTATAGTCTTAAAAATAATATCTGTTAAATGTATATATAGTATTCAACTTATAATGGATGTAGTAATGTAAATGTTCTGTACATATGGTCTTAAATATTTATATATTTTGTAACTAAAGAATCATTATTTGTATTACATGACGTCAGGATACAAAGGCTTGCATGTTGATTCGTTGGTGTTGTCTCAAACTGGAAATAAAGTGTTCTTCAATTAACATTACATCCAGTTACTCGTTTTCACTCATCTAAGTTGAAATGCCACTATCGTTTTTTCTTTCTCAGGAAAATACTAGTTATATATGTGTTCACAAATTGATAACTAACCAATTGTTCATAGTTCAGTGCACTTTTGAGATACTTACATCAAACTTTCATAAGTGGTTGTTCATACTTTTGATGCCATCAGTGAGAATCTACATTGTAAATTCTTGAGAAGTGAGAAAAAACAAGTTTTGAAAATTACCTTATTCAAAAGCACTGATCCAGCTTTTTCAGATTCTATACCAATTCCGATATAGGAGCTTTAAGTATTTGCCGAGACCCGATATCAACCGATACCTCCACAGATACTGAAAACAGCATTTATTTTCTTAAAACAAGAATAACGTATGACAAAACTAATCCTAATAGGTTGTTTGTTCTATTCTTTATCCTTCAGTTAAAGACAACAGCTTTATGTAAACAAAACCTCAAATCTCATGAGAAGGGCCTGTAAATAGTCTTAATAAATCAATTTAAAAGCACAACCAGGATATCGGCTGAACCGATATTCTGAAGTCGATATTCAATACCAGTATTGGTCTCAAGCCTTTCACATTTATGAGAGTTGTTATAGAGAAAGGTCTGAGCTGTACAGAACTAAAAAAATTAAAAAAAAAAAAAAAAAAAAAAAGAATAGCATATTCTTCACAAAATATCCCCATTTCAAAATACATTTTCTTTTTAAATATCATACAATATTTTTTGTAAAAAATAAACACACGTTTGGCTCTTAATTCCCTTACTACAGTAGTAAAGTTTCTTTCAAAAATGAGAAAAACACCCAGTAGTAGCAGTACTAGTAGTGGTGAACAAACAACTGACAGAGTTGATGTGTGAACACTGCTGAAAATGGAACAAACATGTTTTTATCCAGCTGAAAAAGAAATGCTACATGTTTTACACTGACCATGCTTGACAGCACTGACTATTGTCTCATTTCAAAACCCCAAGCTAACTAAAGATTAGCACTATGTTTCCTCTATCTTCCCCTCTGCTTTTTACGGTCTATGGCCTGCATCCACCCCAACCTGGTCTTCCCCTCCATTCATCATTCAATCCAGTGTTTCTCTCCTCTTCTCCCTTTATTTTACTTTAAGAAAACTGGGAATTAATTTTTTTTTTTTTTTTTTTTTTTTTACGTAGTTGGTGGGTTTGTCAACTCCATCACACACTCAACTTGATGTTATAGATTGTTTTTCTGCTGTATTTAAGTTTATTATATTAATCTTAAATCATGACATTGCTATTTAACCAATTTCTAAGTTCAGAAATAGAATTTATTGCACATTTAGAAGTGGCGGATGGGTTTGGCAGTTTTTCTCTTATAAAACATATATGATACAATGAAGTGTGTTTATAGTTTTGGATGTTTTTTTTTTTTTAGTGTTGTTCTGAACCCAAGCGGAGAACAAATTGACAAAGCAAAATTTTCCCAAAACGTCTGGAACATGTTCAAATAAATAGTTCCATAATGTCAATAATAATATTTTAAAAATATTTTTCTACAGATTTCAATCTTTTAGAGAATTTAATTGAATGTAAAAGAAAATACATTAAATGTCCAAACTTTTGACTCAGTGGGGTACAGTAGCAGGCCAGATAACACACAGCTTTTTGGCAAGAAAGTCTGAAGTTGACTCCCTGGAAAAGTTTCTATTGAACTGCAATGGCAGTGCTCATTAATCTCAAATTTCCCTCCACAGTTTCATGTGTCACATGTGTGTTCAGTAACATGCACTATTCTGATCACAAACAAGAAATAAAAATTAAACGGTATATGAACAGTGTTTAGTCATTGTATCTTCACCATTGTGTTGAAGAAGTGCTAAACGTCAGTGTAGCTTTATTTATTCAATAGTAGTTTTAATTACAAATTAAAACGACATAAAAGCTAACATCACGCACCATCTGTACATTAAAACAGGAATACAGCCAGTGCAATAGTTACATTCAAAATGGAAGAAAGACTTTCAAAATCAAGAAATAAGGGCACATAGAGTCTTTATCATCTACTGAATACAATATAATTCAGCCATTTAACTGGCATTCAACTGGAGCTGACCGCTATGTGCGTTCAGAGTGACAGCTCCCTGGTGTCGTAGTCTTCAATAAACTTCTCCATGGCCTGCACACAACGCGCGCCGATGTCCCGCAGGTTCTGCTGTAGTGAGGCCTGGATTGGAATCTCCAGGGACGGGTCCTTTGCAATCAGCATCTTCACCACCAGCCCAAACATCTCACACTCCTGGTAGTACACCTGAAAGAGAACGACTTCATTTACATTTGGGAAATCTGTTTATATGAATCATCTATCATACATTGTATTTCTAATTCTATTCTCTGTCTCTACATTAATCTTGCCTTTTGATGATATGGTGATTGAATAATACTAAATAAAGGGAGCCACACACCCAGAAACACAATACCATTAATATTCTTACCCAAAACACCATTTAGAGTAATCCAAAACCCACAGAGTATAGCCTACTTAGTGCACTTTGCAATGGTGAAACTTTGAATTAGGTGTGCATGACTTCTTTTTGAACATTTCTGTTGTGATTCAGTTAGTTCCTTGAATCATTTCATTACCAAATATATTTCCAATCTGTCTGTTAGAGAGCCTTTCCTCATTTAACAAAGTGTGTACCTCGTCAATCTCTTTCCTCTTCCTCTGAATGGCTCTATCCCGCGCTGCAGCCTGTTTCGCAGTGGACTGGTGTGTCTCTCGATCTCTGCTTCTGTTGCTTCTGTGGTCCCTCTCTCGACTCTGGCTCTTGTCACTCTTTGAGCCCTGAAAACAACAAAGACACGATGCATTTGGTCGACAGAGCTGTGACAGTTGGCCAAAGCCTTAAGTACTGACCAGTCACTTCTGAGCTGCCAATGACCAAGAGGTGACTGGACTTTGTATGATTTCCTACTGTGCATCGACAGCCGTGAAGTAACACTAAAACACTAAACTAACAAGATTAACATGAACATGAATGTTCAGTCTTGCCTCAATTTAGCCTACAATTTATGTATAACTCTCATAGTACATGCACATCTGGATGAGACCCCACACTAACATTGGGGAGGACATGAAGATTGTGTCAGTATTAAGAGGGGGCAACATTGATAAAAATAAATATCTTCATATTTTTTGTGAGGATCTTAATGACAATATACAGATTATATTATTGCAATCCATCATAAATATGTTAAGATGGGCCTGTAAATTTCTTTTTTATATTCAAGTATAAACTACATAATTAACCCCAAAAAGTGCAGAAATATTTATTTCAATTATTTAAAATATTACACAGCAATTTTTTCTTAAACTGCTTAATCTGCAGCTTTGTAGTTCAATAGTAGTATAGACAATATACTCAGTATTCTAATTTTGTATATCTCCAAAACAACTATTGCAATATTATCCATTTTTCAATCTATCGCCTACCTCAGGCACAGCATAAAAATGTGGTTGTCATTCATGCTCTGCTTCTTGCTATGAGGCAATTTAGAAGTTTGGCTATTTCATCCAGAGGTAAGGTTATTTTAAATAGACATATAAAACAAAACAAAAAATTAACTACAGATTTGTTTTAAAGATTGTGCCTTAACACACAAAACCTGCATAAACATTTCAGTAAAAATTATAATTGCTTGACGAGCTTCTCAAAGTTGTTCTACTGTAGTTCATTATTCATTCACTCTCCATAACTGGTGTCAATAAGCTTCACTGTAGCTACACCTGCCAATGTGCACCAACGGCTGCTCCAACCACCATCGATCACACCCTCGCGTTAGACACATTCACACAGGCAAGTTGGGTGAGGTGTTTTGTAAACGACAGTCAAAATATATATGCAAGAATACTTGTATAACAAGATAAAGCACCAATAACAACGAGTAAGCAAGAACACTTTGTGTTAATGAACTCACAGAGCGCTGGTCTTTGTCTCTGCTGGAAGTAGATCTTGGCTGGAAAACTCTGAGACCTGAAGAAAAGTGAGCCATGCTTTAGATCATCACTCACCCCAGTATATCTAAACCAGCTCTAACCCAATATAGCAATCGAACATCAATGCACTATAGTTCCATTTGTGGCAATGATAGGACAAATTTAGGGCTATAACATGTTTGCCTAATGTAGTTAATATGTGACAATGATACTGCAATGCAATTATACTGTGACAACACGATATTCAATGTACAGCTCTGTTACATACCGAGTGCCCCTCTGTTTCCTCACAATATTCTTCTCTTTCACATCTAAATACACAAATGGCAACGATGACTCACTATTATCTCACCATCATCACTTGAGCACTCACTAAAAACCTGCTTCACAGCACACACCTCCACAGAGCTGCAGTGTGCCAAGGAAGAGCAGGAGAAGATAACAACAATCACTATGAAATACCATATGTTCAAACTAAGAAAGGACACGGCACAATGAAGGAATACAAACAAAACAGTGATAGAAGACTACTTCATATCACTCAAAATGTAGCTAAACTATTATTAGACAATCTAGGGTTAAACCCAACCAAAAAAGAAAGGCCTTCATTGTCTTGTACAAGATCGACCACAGTCAGATTCCATTAGGCATCCCAGTGTGGATGTGATGGTTGGCCTATGTAATTACTTACTCAATTGTTCAACTGTCAACATTTACAGTTAACTAACTGTAAAATTGTAACTGTAAAACGTTGTGCAGAGGTGATGACACATTTCCATGTATTGTGTGAGTATTGTGAATATGCTGCTGAGAGCTATGACATAATCTAGTCCATGAAAGCCTTCAGCTTTGACTCTTATGTAACATTGATTTCTTGGTACCAGATTGTGACTCGTACCTTCCAAAAAAAGAGGAGAGAGCGCAAACACCCCCCAAATATTTGTGGAACAAAGTGTGGATGGAAATAGGTCTGTGCACTGCTGGTCTATACCGCCACCTAGAGGTCATGTAAAATAACGGATGATGAGTTTGAAGTTGGAATATATTGTAATCACGCGTGTTATTTGAATGCATTAAGCAAGTAACGTGGGTCTTTTTGTTAGATACTTTGAGCTACTAACTGAGACAAGTAACAATTCTATAAATTCTATTATATTTAATTCTAGCCTTCACAACACTTCAACATAAAATTCCTTTCAATAGTATTGTTAAACCTACTGTTTTGTTTGGAGTTGTCCTCCCCACTCTTCCTCTCCTCGTATCTCTCCCCTCTGTCTCTCCCCTCTGCAGAAGCATGTGGTTTGTAGTTCTCTCTGCGATTGAAATAAAACTTGGACTTGAACTTATTGTGTCGCTGGTTATTTCTGAAACCAGATTTGGGGACAACATGATCCTCTCTGCGAAATCTGAAACATAGTAAAAATGACAATGATAATAAAAGATTCAATGCATAGATTTTAAATAGATTTAATGATTCTCACTTGTGGAATTTCCCTGATAATTTTGGTTTATAGGAAAGTGAAAGCCACGCCCTTGGTTGAGATGGACTCCGGACTCTTCTGATTGGCCTCTCTACAACCTGAAGAAACATTCGAACATGTCTCTAAAATAATTTCACATTTTGAAAATATTATCACCTTTAAAAATGCATATTATTAAGTCAATATCATGTCTGTCTTACTTGACCCTCTGTAACAATGTCATCTGACCTGATCTGCAGTTCCAATGTCTGTCAGTCTTTTGTCAATCTGAAAAAAACATTTTTGTGGTTTTACACTATGAACTGCCTTCAAGGAACAATGTGTGACTTTCTGGAGGTGGCACATCACCTGCATGATTCCATGGAAATAGAAAGTTAAGCATACTTTTGAACAAGGAGACAGAATAGTTTCATGCCATAATGTGGAATATTCTAGCCAAAACAAAACCAAAAAAGCAAAACATGACCATGGAGACAAGCAGGATAAGGCTCCTCCAGTCCAAGTTCACTCACAGTAAAAACAACAACAAAACATTGAAAGATACGTCAATTTTATTTTATTTTATTTGATTTATTTTTTTGTAATTATGCAAAAATTACATAAAAGGACTTTAACAAGTTAAGGATGTGTTGTTTTTTATGTTTCAAATTGAGTGTTATGTGTTCAGAGTTTAGGTTAGGTTAAAAAAGGCCAAGGCTAGTTTTAATTTTGGGTGTTAGGGTCTAGTCTACAGTAGCATCTACAAGCCTAACTTCTACATCAACAACTAAAATAGACAATACTAGAAGAGGCTAAAGGTCTTGTTAATTTGCCATTTTGTATATGAATAAATTCATGTAGGCCTATGTGCAGTCTTGAACAACTTTCCCCTCTTACTTTTACTTTCATATTAGAATCACGTGACCCGGTGCTTTCTGGTTTGGTCTATAACTTTGACTTCACCAAACAGCAGAGGGGTTTACCTTGCCCTGTGGTGTGTCCAGTGCTGAGGGGTGCTCCATCTCAGCCTATTTGCACATATACGAAGGTTTATTTCTCCAGTGTACGTCAGTGCGCGTCTTGTCACCGTCCGAGACCAGGAAGAAGCGCGGTGTCCCAGACGAACATGAGTCAAACACGCTTAATCATTGCAGAGGCTCCTCCGGTGTCTCAAGTGCAGAAGTGGCCCATGTGTCGTCCTCACAACTCACAACAGGACAGTCCCATCCGCTTTAGCACTCACGTCGAAAGGTCTGCTCTGTTTGCAAGGTTTATGCAAATGAGAGAACCATAACTTCCCCTGTCATGTAGCCTGCTGTCCAATCCGCTGAAGGTATGATATCAACACGGACCAAATCAGTCACAGACGCATGCCCAGACTGTCGAAAGCCTATGACACCAACTCACCTCTGTCAACAACCAAACTGTAGTGGGCTGTATGCACTTTACACTGTAGGCTCTGTTGACTTGGCCCCATGTTTAGATCATTAAAGAAGCTCATCACACTGTGGCAGACTAAATATGTGTAAACCTTACAGTAAGGTGTCAACTGTCATTAGTGGGAATACAAGAGGTAGATGTAGTAGTAGTAGTAGTAGTAGTAGTTAGTTAGGGAGTATCAAACTATCAAACAGTTGTGCAGTGTCCTACAGCTTTGATTTTCAACCAGTGTGCCGGGGAACACTAGTGTGCCTTGAGGTTTTGCCAGGTTTGCCTTGAGAAAATGTCCAGTTTGAGTTAACAGATGCACAAATGTGGATTTAATGAACTAATTTACCTTTTTGGAGTGTCCAGAGCGACATTTGCACCAACGAAACAATGCAAAACCATCACTATTACCAAATTTAAAGAACTAGACAGGGCCACAGACATTATTTACTTAATTCTATACAATATTTTTAACGAAATTGTATGATTTGGTAATGTTTAAGTGATAGGTGGCGTGTCGTGGTAGTTTAAACCCAAAATGTGTGCCACAAACAAAAAAACACTGGCCTAGAGGATTTGTAGATCCAATATTGCACCAAGATATAGGCCTAAACAGTTTTACATTCAGTTGTAACAATTACATATTTTGACCCGATGGTTAGCCTGTATGCTTAAAATGTAGAACATTGTAAGGTCTGGCCTTCATCATAATCCAAGGTCATCTTTAAAAACATCAACATTCTGAAAACAAATGTATTTCTCAGAAGAACCTTCTTTTGCTCAGAACAAGTGTGGCATGTTTTTGACATCTT
This sequence comes from Rhinogobius similis, assembly GCA_019453435.1. Classification (NCBI taxonomy): domain Eukaryota; kingdom Metazoa; phylum Chordata; class Actinopteri; order Gobiiformes; family Gobiidae; genus Rhinogobius; species Rhinogobius similis. The sequence continues at coordinate 31,407,757 of CM033624.1, read as the reverse complement.
TAATTTGACTGCCCCTCCCAGTCTCTGTCTCCACCCCCTCTGCTCTTCCCACAGCCAGGTAATGCACACCTCACCTAAAAACAGGAGCGCGAGCAGACGAGACATGGACATGAAATTCTGGGTCAACCTTTAAGTTTATGACAAAGCTGATCACTAGGATATCGTTTTGAAGGTAATCTTTAAACTAACTTTCCATGTGCTATTTTTTGTGTAATTTGTCAAATAATCTTGTTGTCAGTTTGCGTGAACTCGTCCAAACAGGTTTGTAACTTGCCTAGTAAGGTAATTGTCGGGAAGGAGTACAGAATGTGAACAGTAGAGAAATGTGACTGTTCAGGTGCCCATGTCGCCTGTGGGGAAGTGAAAGCTGTACACATGTTTACAACGAGAGATGGATAATAATAACAACACATTTAACTCAAGTAGCTCGCTCATAATTCATCTTTTTTCTACTAAAGTAATTTGAGTAGTTTCTGAAACCTTCCTCAACTCATGGCAAACAAAAGTATTCACTCATCAATTTATCCTTCTTTGAGAATTCAATTCAGAGGAAAAAGAGAACACTTCAAAAATTATCTAAGCCTTTTGTTTTTGTTTTTTTAAGACTCTGGGATCACCAGCAAGTTCAGACATGAGGTAGGAATGATCAGTACCCATTTCATGTTTGACATGCTCAGTGTTTCAAATTTAAAAGAGATTGCATATTGATTGCAGGGTCCAAACATTTTCAAGAGCGCAGATCCTGGAGGAGTTCACTCTTCGATTTCAGTCTCTCGCTGCTTATGACAACCGGGGATTTAAAAAAGAATTTGACGTAAACACTATACACAATTAATTTCAAAATAGCATTTAAAAAGTGGCAATGCTTTAGATAAACATTTTTTCTTTGATGCTGAAGGATTTAGAAGAGGTTGGTCAGAACTTCCCCTCCAGAGCTGGGACCGCTGAGGCTAACCAGAGCAAGAACAGATACCCACAAATTGTACCATGTGAGTACAGATCTACAACAAACTGAAAGATGTAACTGCTGCTTGTTTTAAAGGAGCACGGTGTGACTTTTCTGGGGGAGTTTACGTCACCTGTTTATCTCTATGGAGATATTAGGTTGCTTAGAATGTCCCACAGAATAACTTTAACTTACCTACTTGCATGGAGACAAGCAGTCTGAGTCTGTGAGGAGGTGACTTCACCCAGAGTAAGGATGCATGTTTTTCAAGGTATTTAATGAAAATAAAAACACTAAACACACAAGACAGAACTGTATTATACCATTCTGTGGTATATTCCAGGCCAAAAAACATCTACATGGCATGGAAACAGAAAAGTGGCATACCCGCTCCTAACAGAAAAGTTACATTGTGCACCTTTAACAATATGTATTTTAATTGTGTTGCAGATGATCATTGTCGAGTGAGGCTGTCTGTACAAAACCAGAATCCATTTTCAGACTACATCAACGCAAACTATGTCCCTGTGAGAGCTTTTTTTTTCAGCATTTTAACAATGGTTTTATTTCAATTATATAAAACGTGTAAATATTTGATAATTAACCATGTGATATTGCGTTCAAATCTTATGAAATACTGAGCATTTTCATCAACAGCCGTTAAAGTAAATCAACTCAAGGCTTTGCAAGCAGAAGTCTTTGTAACCATCTCACATGGATGGTTTTATCAGAATAAATGTTTTAGTAATTCACCCTTTTACTGGCATGTTTAGGGCGGAGGGACAGAGAGGGACTTCATCTGTACCCAGGGCCCGCTGCCTCACACGGTGGCGGACTTCTGGAGGATGGTGTGGGAGCAGAATGTCCAGATCATTGTGATGGTCACAGCTCTGAGACACAAGGACATAGTGAGTATCACTCAGTCAGCATGTACTGTAGTGTGATATGTTTATATATTTTGACTTTTCAGGTTCTGTGTGAGAAGTACTGGCCTCTTGAACCAGGTATAGTTCAACATGGACGAATACAAGTGACCACAGTGAACCTGCAACAAGGACCGGACTGCATCATCACCACCATCAAATTACGACAGGTAACCAGTACTGTTTTTCAAAGAGAGAATAATAATACCAGTGGGATTGCAATATTCAATATTTAGGGAGAAATACTGTGTTAGTTACATTACACATTACATAGTTACATAGTTACATCTAAATGTTAGCAATAAGTTTATTCCTAAAACATAGTGATATGAATAATAATATTTCACTCAGTACTTCCACTCGTGAATTGTGTGGCTCAGGTGGTAATCCAAATAACAATATTTCCCTTTATTTCAGAGGGATTGTCCTTCTGATCGGACAGTCACACATTACTATTACTCATCTTGGCCGGATTTGGGTGTCCCAAAAGACCCAGTGTCACTTTGTGCCTTCACTGAGCATGTGCGACAACACTTGGAGACTCTGCCTCGCCTCGGGCCAGCTGTGGTGCACTGCAGGTTTCACTTGTGACCTTTCATTAATTTAACATATCACCCATATATAGCTGGAAGTGGGAACATTACTAGATACTTTCACATAAGAAACTCTTGACAAAAGTAAGAAATGGATACAGTTTGACAACACCCATTTACATTTGTAGGTTATTAAAGAGTGTATAGTTCCCAAACATTAGTGAAGCCATTTTCGACTTTGCGCACCATGTAATACCTTTAAAATGTCCCAAAAAGTGAATAAAATCACAGAGAAAGGTCTGTACAGTTTAAATGTCTTTACTCAAGTACACAAAACATAGGACATAAAGAACAAAATGGGAGTAAAATAAAACAGCGACAGAAGGTCGAAAAACTGTTTGGCTCCACTCCACTATCCTGGCGCACCTGCACAGGTGGTCTTAAATAAAGGAGCCATGGATCACATACACACAAAAAATAAAAATGAAAAATAAAAACAAACCATACAAATCCAAAACTGAATCAAAACGGTAGGTTTCACCATTTTAACCATCAAAATAACTAAAATAACCACAAACAAGGCAAGTGAATATTAAATCTGAACAAAATAAAATATATATATATTTACTTAATACAAAAATATACAAAATAAGGAAAACTGTGTTTAGGCTCCAACAGGGGGAAGATGTGCTATTTTTTCAAGCTAAAAAAAATGTCAAATCTCAAAATTTGTTGAATCGTTTTTAGTAGTTTTCACTAGTAGCTATAAAGTTACAATGTAGGTCCTGATATTAATACTAGTAGCAATAACATCAGTAGTCTTAAAATACAACATATTAATGAAGCTCATATGGTGATATCACTGTTTAGACAGTCATGTAATTGCCTGTTCCCTTTTGCAGGTTTAAAGTTGTATGTTTATGTTTGACATCAGTGCAGGTGTGGGGCGTTCAGGGACTTTCGTTGCTCTTCTGTGGCTCATGCAGCTCTGCGCTCGAGGGATCAGGCCTGATGTTAGAGCTGCAGTGGAAGATCTCAGACTGCATCGCATGTGGATGGTGCAAAAACCGGTGAGTTACAGCTAGGACGTGAATAAAACATCTTTACTTTTTTATTAACCCTCGTAACAGCAAATACTGTATTACACACACTTTACACTTACACTTAATTTTGAGCCTGAATCAAAGAAGTTGTAATTAAAGAAAGTAGTGTTGAGGCTAGATGATAAAAGTAACTGAAGTATTATTGATTTATCTGTTTGATAGAGACAGTGCAAATAATGACCATCTGTAAAAAACAGTGTAAATGTGACAAATTATAGCAATCTGTCGTCCCTTGACAGGTAACACAGTAGACAAACATAAAAGACACAAAACAATAAAAGGCTTCACAGACTTGGTATTCCTCCATCCATATTTTAAGGTGTAGTTTGAATTTGGGCAACATTGGATATTCTCTTATTTTCAGAGGAAATCTATTCCAATAATTAGTCCATTTAATAGACAGTGGCTATGTTTACATGCACACCGAAATCTGATTATATGTGTCTTTAAGATAATCTAGATGACATGCAAACCGCCAAATCTGATGTGACTAATCAGAGGAATTCGTCGATGTAAACCCTCATTCGTCCAGGTGTGGTCCATCGTAGAAAGGGGTTCAGAGACGGCGTCCGGATGACAACCTCTGAACCCCTTTCTATAATCAGAGGAATCATGATCAGAAAGAAATCAGATGACTGTGCTGTTTACATTTCACTTTAAAAATCGTATAATTTCAAAAATCTGATAATGATCACATTTTGACTGCATCTGTGTGGTACCTCACAGTCCCGTCAAGCCGTCGCACTGGTGCCCGTTCAGTGTTTAGTTTAATGAATAAAGTCCTTCAAAAGAGGAGTACATCCGACATGTATTTAAATAAACTATTTTTGCACAGCTCCAAGTAGACTGTATTGTTAATTGCACATTCATTAAGATATTGTCATATTTACAATATTCATTTCTCAATTGCAGCAGCAGTATGTATTTGTATACCAATGTTTACTCCATTGGCTTAATGCAAGAATGGTAGGATCTGTTTGGTAAGAACAAACACATTTAATCTGACCATGTGGCAGAGTGGGAATAGTGTTTTTATCGAAGTGTTTATCTTTCTAGGTTACAACATCAGACTCTCAGTTTGAACACTAACCATCCAAAGTCCCTGCCACAAAGCTCTGCATCAAAAGGAAATAAAGTCAGGAAAAAACACCGCCAACACAGAAAGTCAACATCAGATGAGGAACAATTCACAACAAGCCAGCACTTTCTACATCCTTCAAACTTACTAAGGAAGCTACTGCCGTCATCAACTTCACCCAAGCAAGGCTCAAAAAATGACCCTAAGACACCGCTGCCATTTAGGTGAAAGGAAATATATGGCCTTACAGGGAATAACAACATGAAAAATTATGCTCATGAAGTAAGTACATAAGGAAATGAAATGTGAAGAGGAAAACCTGTCAATCAGGCCAAACTGGCTTTAAGAGTACGGGAACAAACAGAGCTGCCTATAACGTTCCCCATGTTGTAGGCTCACCTTTCAACAAAGACAGCCTGTGCAGCTTAACATGTTTGTTTCATGAGTCTGAATAAAGTTTGTGAGAATCACAGTTTTATTTCAGTTTGGGCGAACAATGTGTTATTTTTATGTCACAAACTGCAGGCCATTTGTTTTCACAAGAGCATTTGATACAGTCAGGAAGAAAGGCATGGTTTTGTAGAATCTGTACAAAAAGATTCAAAATCACAGGCACAGCAGCTCCCCCTTTGGACTGAAACTCTACACGGTACAAGTAGTCACTCAGTTGTCCCACACTCAAAATGTGACTTTTGTTAATTTTCCGCTGACTTGAAAAGAACACGTCAGCATTCTGCCTGACTTCAAACCAGGACTCCATCTAGTGGTACTGCAGCCAGAGTGGGGGCATTGTATTGCATTCAAGTCTTTCAAGATCTTTGTCAATGATGAGACAGCTTCAAGAGACAGCTCCAATGTGTTCAAGCTTCCCGTAACATGAAATGAGAACTCTTAAGCACATTTCAGGCAACAATTTCTGTTCAAAACAAATGTAGTGAGATAAAACAGCAATGAAGGCAGGTATAGAATATATAAAATATATTACAAATAAAATCATAACAAAAGCAATAGACTGATGAGACGAATAGCTAAAATAACATTTAAATTAAGAGTAAGATTAGACACTACAACCTTTGGCCAAAAAGTGTTAAGATTAAGAGACTGCCTTAGTAATACAAATCATTCGTAGTAATATATGTATGTACAGTAAATGTGTATTTACAAACTGATATAAACATGTACATGCCACCCTTAAAGAGCACAGAAAAGATCGAAATCTAATAGAGTTGAGCATCAAAGGCTGCAGAGGAAAAGGAAGTCCTTATATGGTTCTCTTCCGGTCCCGTTAATGCACGCTCTCCGATAAGGTGATTGCTTCCTGGATTTCTCGTACAACAAGGATGCGAGCCAGCATCTGCTCCAGCTGCTCTTTCGGGATGGGCTGAGTGGAGTACCAGATGGGACTGTTGGGGGCCACCACAGGCTCCGGTGTCAGGTAGAAAGTGTCATTCCGACCTTTAGCACTCTGTGGACTACAAAACAAAAAAGGTTTGCTTCATCTCATTCAAATATTTTATGAGGTGTGAGAAAAATCAAGACAATGGATATATCTGCATTAAACTAGAAGCATACCAATATGTAACTGATAACAGGGACTAAAAGGGAACAAATCAAGATAGAGAAATACAATGTGCAACTGTAGCCAACAAAACGTATATGTCCATCTATGGTACATTTTCATAAGAACTTGATTTTCCTCTTGAAGTATTACCATAGTGATTCATTCAGAATTTGTCAATAGTACACCACAATAAGCAAATTATCATCAAAAGTAATAGAGCTTATAGAGCCTGTAAATGCAGAATATTATAATGCTTACATTTTCAAAAGTTATATTAATGATATTAAAAATAAATTAAACTATATTGTAAAACTGCTAAAATTAGCCTTGCGATTTGGGGCTACATGTAGGCCTAAATCAGGAACATGAACATTAGACTTTTGAACTACAATTTCCATTGATCCATTGATAGAACTGCATCTGACTGTTACTATAATTCAACAGTATACCAAAAGAGCTGCTTGTTGACATTTATAAAAGGGTGATTTGAAAGTGTTCTTCTGATACTTGGCATTTACTGAAATCACAAATTTGGAGTAGAAAGCCAGTTTAAAATTGCATTTTCATTGTAGTTTCCTAGCAACAGTGACTAACAAGGTTAACTCTGACGAAGCTGTGCCGTCTCTGTACATCAGCAATAGAAAAAAAAAGTTTTTTTTGAAGGCCACTTACAAGTGAGTTTGTGTTATCTACACACACGCACTCTTATATACCATATTTTTGGACTATAAGTCGCTCTTTTTTTCATAGTATGGCTGGTCCTGCAACGTATACTCAGGTGCGACTTATAGATATTAAAATATATAATATAATGTTTTTAAATGTTAATTCACACTGACCGACATGATCAACGAGTAAACATTACCTAAAATGCGACTTATAGTCCAGTGCATCTTATGTTTTTTTCCTTCTATGTGATGCATTTGTTGACTGATGCGACTTATAGTCCGAAAAATACGGTAGGTAGGTACACACATACCGTGTGTGTGTGTGTGTGTGTGTGTGTGTGTGTGAGTGAGTGAGTGAGTGAGTGTGTGAGAGAGATGTATATAGATATCTATATCTATCTACCTATCTATCTATAACAGATGTGTTATTTGTGGTTTAACTAATATTCTAAGTAAGGCTTTACCATCAACTTAGTAATTATGATGATTTTTATTTATAGAGCGCTTTTCCACCTAACAGGCACCCAAAACGCTTTACAACCGCTTTACAAAATTACATTGCGCCAATACCTTTTAAGTCAAATACTTATAAATAACCAATCTGAACTACTGAATTATATTTTTTCTTAACCCATAGGCTTTATTGGACAGGATATAATGCATTAAATTGTTGTGAGGAATGAAAAAACACTTGTCTCAGAATTGTAATTTCTTTTTTTTTTTAATGACTAAACAATGATGAGTGATAATGGATGTTTTCTTACATTTAACTTACCATTTAAAGAGGTAGAAATCATACAGCTTTATTGGACATCTCAGTGGATTGTCTGGGTCCTCCACTTGCTCTGAATACATGTCGTCGGTCACTAAGTTTTCAGAGACAAAAGTGAGTTCAAAACTCATTTGTTATATTTAATGAATGGCTTTATGTACATTACAAGAAATCTACATGATTGATTCATTGCTTGAATAAAATATTCTCAAAAATATTCTCCAAAACTTCTATAATTTTTCAGATATGCCCACATGGGTCAGGAGACTTACCCTTTTGCCCAATAAACCTCTCTGTGGCCTTCAGGTACCGTATGCTGGTGCTTTTGTCTTTAGGGTTATTGGGACTCTTTCGTGTGTGTCTCAGCACTTTGGAAAAGGCCACTTTTAAATGTTGATCAATTGTTTTAAGGTGAAAATATCTGGAACGATAATAAATAATTATTTATCTATAAATAGATATGGCCAAATGAAAAAAAACATTTACTTTACATACGCATACTTAATTATTATTTAAAAAAAACAACTAAAAAAAACAACATACTTTGTGTTAAAGAACATTAGAGTTGTAAGCAGCGTTGAGGGAGAGTGAGCTCCCAGCTGTTTACATTCCCACAGCATCTCCTCAGTCACATGACTGGGAATGACATAACCTGGGTGAAAGAACAGGCAAAGTAAAATTACTTGGTAGACATAAATCATTCCATTAAATTTGGTAGCATCTAGTTAAAATTCACTTTTTAATGTAATATCTTTACCAAGTGGATGAACAGACGATCTCCACGGCTCCAAAATCTGGTGCAAACTTTGAGCAAACCGTGTGTAGTACTGATCCGAGAAAATGTCATCCACTCGACCATTATCAAAAAGATACTGGAGAGCAGAAGGGAGTCATTTATAAAGTTCAAATAATTACATAACTCAATAGTGAGTGGGCTTACTTTTTGCATGCAGAGGAAGATATAATAAAGAACATCTGCCTCATAGGACTCTCCTTCTAACCCACGAGCTTCAGTTGTCATATAACATAGGCCCAAGCAGAGCTCAGCTACTGCACAAGACACTAAATCTTCCTGGAAGCGCAAGGCCTGGCGCCCTTAAGAGGGAACCATTTTAAGTTAATAAAGCATTAGTGCAAATCAAGCTATAGACATATGCTATACACATACTTCCAATTGGAGCCAGTTTATTTGTATCAGATTTTTCCAAGTCAGCATTCTTTCTCTGAGCCCAAAGACGCCACACCTCGAGTCCTTCTTCTGGCTTTAATGTTGCTGGGAGCAGCAATTCCTGAACGTGCACCTGCTGTTGGCCTTGGCCATCCACTTCTACTGCCACAGTCTGGCCCTACACAAGCACACATTTATAGCAAACCAAAAAGAAGAGTGCATGAAAAGGACTCATACCTGTAATTGCTGTGCCTCCTGCCCCGTCAGTCCTTGTGTGTGCAGCACCTGCTGCTGAGGGTCCCAGATAAGAGACTGTGTGGTGTTAGAGTAGCCCTGTACTGCTACTGGGATGTGGATGTTTCCATTCATGAGCTGAGCAGGGAACAGCGTATTAGCAGCCAGTGTGTGAACCACTTCCTCTTGTGCCCCCATCCCAACAGAGTTAGTTATGCTGGAAACAGCCTGAGCTGTGCTAGTCTGAATTGCATTATTTTTCAGTTTGTCATTTTCAACAGTAACTTGGGTGGGCATCGTTGTCATTGTTGTAGTATTAGTTCCAGCTACTTGTACTGTTCCATAAGCTTCTTGGGGAATCGCAATGTGCGTGACCTGCTCTCGGCCAGAGCCAGCAGGGGCTGAATAGACTGGGATTGTCCAGGTCTCGCCTGTGGGGCTAGTGATGGTTCCTGTTGCACTGTACAGATGGGAACTGTCCACAGTTAGAAGGTCAGGCCGCAGAGACACATAACTCTGCTGCTGACCTTGGCCCTGGGGAATAGCCAAGACTGTGGCCACCTGCTGCCCAGGCAGAGCATAAGACACTGTGATAGGCATGTCCACCTTGCGCTTCTTGGCAGGCTGTAAAACACCAGCTCCTTGGGATGTAGCTACAGTTGTCCCCAGCACCCTCCGTTCATTGTCCTGCTGTTGGGTTGGAGACAAAGCTCCAACTGTCTGAATCTGAATCTGCTGCCCTCCTGCGACCGCAGCAACCAACTGAGCTTGAAGCTGGACAAATGGATATTTGGGTTAGGTGGGTTATTGATTTCATCCATGTAACTGTAATTGTGTAGATACCCTACGGCAGCACCTACCTGTTGGTGCTGTTCCTCTGTGAGATCCCCAGGTTGAATGAGCTGTGCCGTCGTTACACCTTGAAGTTGTTGGTGGGAACCAGAAGGAACTTGAAGAACTTGGCCAAGCATCTGACCTTGTTGTTGGCCAATCTGCACCTAATCACAACAGATCATAAAGTGAGGTCAAGATCATGTGAGACACTTTGTGTAAGTGAACAAAACACTCACCTGTACAATCTGCTCTGTGCCCTGCACTGTCTGCTGTTGTGAAGTTACCTCTTGTATCTGCTGCTGCTGAGACTGGACCTGCACCTGCACCTGAAACAGCAATTGCCAACACCAATGATGATGATGACAAATGATGTTTTAAATGTCACATGGATGTTGGATATTTAGGTATAGATATTTACCGGACAAGCCAGTTCAAGGAGCGACCCTGCCACCTCCGTACTGTCCGTGTAAATACAGTTGGCCTCTTGCTCATAAACCATAGTTGTTGTGGTGGTAGCAACATCTCCACTCTGCTGGGTGAACTCCTGTAGGGCATCAGGTCCCTTATTGGCCAAAGACTCCAAGAACTCTTTCATGCGATGTTGAGGGATGCTACGAGCCTTTTGCCGCACCAGCTCCTCATAGGAGCCCGAACCGTCCAGAGAGTTATTCATTACTGCTGCAATATCCTGGAGCTGGGTCAGAGAAACAAAATATAAATACTTCAGGAGAGGCAAGGCTGCGACTAAAGTCTCAAGTTGTGATCAGACTTTATTATGACAGGAGGTTCAACACTCCCGCAGGTAGAAAGAGGAAAGGGTTAACTCAACCAGTGTGTGCACGAGCTGGGACAAAGCGCGGTCTCTTTCCAAATCCAAAACACTACTCTGAGCAGCCGCCGACACTGATGTATGGCGTCTAACATTATGAACGAAACAGATGAATGACAATGAAAACAATCTCGTGATTTGTCTTCAACACAGAAATGTATCTAAGTTCACTAATGTTAGCTGCGTTAGAAGGCTAACTAGCCCCATACAGTTTCATGTTTATCATTAAAATGTTCCAGATTGAGATCCATGAATTCAAATAATAAACGACTGGTGTCATTTTAACTGTAAGACCTATGCAAATACGCCAGTTGAAACACATAAAGGCGAACTGTACAGCAGTTATGCATATACGCTATGGTTAGCACACCTTTTAGCTTAGCTACCTCTTTTCCTTCGCGACTTCTTTTCTATCCTCAGAATTGCGCTTCTTTCATCGAAATTATATGATCCGGTGCTGTATACTTTCAGTGTGTCTCTTCGCTGTTTCCATTTGTTGTTTTAGATTTGTTGATGCATTTTCTTGAGCATTCATTTTTCGCTAGGCGCCATCTTACAACAGAGTCCATGGACCAATCGGTGCAGGATTTGTAACTCTGTTGCGCTGTCGCGGGATCCTCTGTTGGAAATATCGCGACAATTTGTGACTGTGTAGTGCATGTTAAAGGCGACGTTTAAAGGTGGATAGTGAACTGAATAATCAAGAAGCCATTCCACCTTAAAATGCGGTTCTCCGAGGCAAACGCTCTCAGTGGTCGTCCGACTTCTGATTGAGTTTGAGTTTAGTTTATTTCCAAAAGGGGACAGTGCAATTTCATAAAACACATGAATAAAACATGAGTAAAACAGCCAGAATTAGCCAAAGAGGCTATTTTTCATCTGTAGTCCCCCGGCCATGATGTCAAAATGGCAATAAAATGGACAAAAACAGACATGGTTAATAAAACACAACATCAACACAAAATATAATACAATATTTACAAAAATGTACAGAGAGCAGCCAAATAGATTTTAGTGTGTGCATGTAAATGTGTTCACCAGCCACTCTTGCGAATGTTTCTTAAATGTTTTGTAAGAGGATAAGTGTTTAATGGTGTCGGGTACACAGTTCCACTCTCTGGCAGCTCTCACAGACCAGGCCGCCTGACTGAAGCTGCTCTTTCTCAGAGGGATTACACAGTCACCTTTCATTGAGCCTCGAGTGACACGACCTGAGATGTTTCTTTGGGTGATGAGAGCGGCTAGAGGAGCAGGGGCCAAATCATGTAGGGCTTTGTAAATGAGGCACAAATTAGCAAATTTGGGGAGATCTGTCCAGCTTAAAAAACAATACTTTTTTAAAAGTCCACAATGGTGATATTGTCTTGGTTTTTTATCTAAAACTTTGATGGACTGTTTGTACAGACTCTCCAGGGGTTTTAATGTGCTTAAATTATCTTGTGACCAGCTCGTTATGCAATAATTAAAATGGCTAAAAATCATAGTTTGTAGAAACATTTTTGCTGCATCTGTAGACATAGCATTCCTTATTATTCGGAAATTTGAGAGATTCAATTTAACTTTTTTACACAGCTTATCAACATGCGCTTTAAAAGTGAGTTGCGAATCAATCAAGAGGCCAAGATATTTATACTGGGTTACAGTCTCCAGCTTTTCTCCTGCAACAAATATTTCAGGATCTGGAGATGCATTGGGGGTTTTACTAAAAAACATGCCCCTAGTTTTTGCAACATTCAGCTGCAAGCAGTGCCCATGCAACCAGGATGCAACTCCATTCATGGCTTTGGTGAGCTTAGCTGCAACAATGTCTCTAGAGCGCCCATGCACAAATAAAACAGTGTCGTCTGCATACATGATGCACTCGACTTCCGGACAGACAGTTGGTAAATCATTTATATACAGGCTAAACAGTATAGGACCCAAAATTGATCCCGCGGGACCCTGTGGCAACTGTAATGCGAGACCCTGATTGGCAATTTTCAATTGATACAGATTGTGAGCGGCCACTTAAATATGACCGAATCCAGTTCACAGTTGTTACAGAGAAGTTTAGTGTAGAAGCTGCGAACAGAGAGCGGCATGGCTTACTGTATCAAAAGCTTTTTTAAGGTCAAGGAAAACTGCCCCTACAACACCACCCTTATCCAGAGAAGATCTTATTTTTTCAATAAAAAGGCACGTAGCCATCTCTGTTGAATGTTTTGCTCTAAAGCCAAACTGCATTGGATGGAGAGAAGGGGAGCTATTGTTTAGATGTTGGATGATCTGCTTGGATACCCACTTTTCAAGGACTTTTGAAACAGCTGGGAGAATACTTATTGGTCTAAAATTCTGCAAACATCTTGCATTACCAGATTTGAAAATTGGGGTAACAATTGCAGATTTCCAGGCATTTGGAAAATTGCCAATAGAAATAGAAAAGTTAATGATGAAGGTAATTGGCGAGGCAAGCGCTGAGCCAAGATCCTTGAGCATGCATGTGTCCATTCCAAAAACATCTGTCGCTTTGGAAGAACTTAGAGCCCTTATGATGTTAAGAACTTGCGTTTCATTGATATTTGAAATGACAAAGGATTGTGTTGTAGACAGTGCTTGGTTTTCTATTGTCAAATTTGAGGTAAAGTTTTTTGAAATTTCATCAACAGAATCAATAAAATAATTATTGAAGGCCTCTGCTATTAATTTAGGCTTTGTTAAGCTAATTCCATTAAAGATGATCTCTTTTGGTTTTTGGTATTTATTCATATCATGGTCACCTGTCATTTTTTAATGTGATTCCAAATCATTTTTGAATTTCCACGGGCACTATTTAATGCCGTGATAAAAAAGTTGGCTCTAGATTTTCTAATTTCTTTCACCACTTTATTTCTAAGTGATACAAATTGGTGTCTATTTACACCGGTTTGTGAATTTTTAACAGCCAACTTTAGGACATTGTCTCGATCTTTCATTAGTTTTAGAATTGAATCATTTAGCCAGGGAAGAGTGTTCTTCTTAGATTTTAATTTAACTTTCCTCATTAATTTTGCAATAATTTGTTTAATTTTATTCAAGAAATTCTGACAGTCTTTGTCTAAATCCATTCCATCGAGTAATTCATCCCAATCTAACTGTTCGATTTCAGTCTTAAAATTTTGTTGTTGGTTTGGTTGGTGATTCATTTAAGGTAGTCCCATAAAGATACTCTAAACTATAAATACAATAAAGAAAGGGTTCTGTATTTAATGTATTTTTTTTTTACTAATACTTTACTTTGATACAAACGTTTTAATATTCATAAATATTAAAACGTTTAATATTAATGGTTAACTAATTACTGTTATAGTGTTACCCATGTAGGGTCTCATTTAGGCTACAAGCCCAGTAATACAGATATTACCCATATAACAAAGTTAGAAAAAATACTTGCAAATTCCATCACTGAATTCTGGCATGCCTCAATCTCAGTTTCAAACTATGGGCACTCTGGATTGCTGTGATGTAACACACACAAAAATTAATTCAACCTCTTTGGTTTTAGGCTGTTACATAATTGGCTATATTGGTTTCATGAAACTACTTCCTTAATCCTCTTCATCCCCATCATGACATAAGGCGACAATGAGTGACGTCCATGTGGTCTTGTTTTGGGCTGCATGTTGTGCCTCGGCCCTCATGGTTGCATGATAGTAATAATGCATTCATATAATTTAATATAAATAAAAGTTTAAAACATATGAAACAGAGTTGACAGCATTTATTAAAAATGTTTTCAGACTGGTCTGATGTTACATAATTTGTAGGAAACTTTATGTTAACTGTTGGCTCTCGGAAGGCAGAGGTATGGTTTTGTCTCAGTTATTCATATCTTTCCTGGGTCTTCTTTAAGGGTAACTGTTCTGTTGAAGACAAGCTGCAAGAAAAGAAAGTAATTCATTTATTTATTAAGCATAACTTTATGACCATAAAGGATAAACAATGACCTGTGTCTATCTGAACCAACATATATAAAACTAAACCTAATATAACATAAATCAGCCTGGCTTAAGTTATCTCTGTTTAGTTTAATCTTTTTGGGTTATGGGTCGCTATACCACAGCCCATCCCGAGAGCAACAGTGTACAGTGCACAGCATAAAGAACAATCAGATCATTTATTCAGTATTCAAATAAAAGGAAATCTCGCTCCAAATTAAATGGAAGACTGCATGAAAAACAAATCTCATTACTGTACCTTGTCTGATGTGCTGTCAGGATCTAGAGAGAAATATCCCACTCTCTCAAACTGAAATTTGTCAAATACTTTTGCCCCCTTCACTGAGGTATCTATGAAGGCAATTGCTAATAGTCTGCAAGTGAGTTCTGGAGAGAAAATATAAACCAATCAA